>LGRX02000170.1:0-17624 GCA_001247695.2 Cymbomonas tetramitiformis
ACGCTGCCTGTGTGGCTGCAAGGCTGATTTGAGGTCCACGATGCCTGTGTGGCTGCAAGGCTGGTTTGAGGTCCGCGATGCCTGTGTGGCTGCAAGGCTGATTTGCCTGCCCAACACAATATGTGTACCTTTCCGCAACTGCTAAGTGGCAGCAGCTTTCAATGTCTACATGCAATGTGTCGATCCGCACAGGCCCTTAGCACACGCAAGGTATCTGCAATAGAGCTCTTTGTGTGCATCCTTCCAAGGCGTCTCCGCGTCTCGTTACGCAGGCAGGTTCTTGGCGATCAGTGTGTCTGTCTTTCGATGGCGGCGCTCATTGCCCATGAAGGAAACATATGCATATGTGTATACTTGTATATACATTCATCAATCTACGGTACTACTATACATACAGTATGTATATCCAGTATATAATATATGATATGTATATTTATGTATTTTTCACATTACTTGTTTTTTTTTAATAACTACTCTCTGCAGACGCTGTTTGTGAATTGTTTACATGCAGTCCAAGAACTTACCCACTTGACGGTATTGCTGCGCAGGTCAATCTTGCGGCCAGCACAGATTACAGCGCCACCTTGGCTGAAATGAAAATGCTGATGGACTGTCACAACTCCGAAACTGCGATTGCAGGAGAGTATTCCTGTGCTATCAGTCCGCCTCCGCCTCCTGATGACGGCTCTCCCACACCAACGGGAATGCCAATAGCTGCCGACAGTGTTGATACGACCACGATGCCAACCTCCCAGGCAACTGGCTCTCCAATAGCAGCCGACCGTGTTGATACGACCACGATGCCAACCTCCCAGGCAACTGGTGCTCCAATAGCATTAGAGGAATCGCGATCACCGACGAAGTTGAGGTATTGCACATTCCTGCCCAGATCCTCCTCCGGTTCTGCTTGTGCGCTTCGCCACTCCGCGGAGGGATGGCGGAAAGCAACGCCTCTTTCTCAGCCGCCGCTAGCTGCGTAGCAAGTTCGCGATGGCTAAACAGCGAGCTTGAGAGTCCTGTGATCCAGCAGTCCATACAGAATGCAGTTTGCCAGCCTACTTTCAGAATGCACATTGCAACCGTGCTTTTCTTGAATTCATCGTGACATCGAATCGTCCTCCACTAAAGGTGTGTGCGCCAGTCAATCCAAATTGTGTCATGATGGTGAATTCAAAATCCCATTGCTCGTCTTGAAGAAGCCTTCTTAGAAGTGCACAACTCTTTGAGACTTCCTGTCTTCTGCATATCGCAGAAAATGTAAATTAACATGTGCCGTTTAGATCTGACATTTGCGCAGTCTTCGATCGCATTGTTGCATACATGCACTATGGCTTAAATGATATCCACTCCTGGTTTTTGGTGCTTGCGCAGTGAGGACGGAAGCCCAGCAGATGATCAAAGTGGTTGGACATGCACATCAACAATAGCATTTTCCTACGTGATTTGTGGGATAGTACTTATTTTTACCAGATAAAATACATGTGCAAGGCCCGAATATATGTATCGGTACGCATCAAGTGTGAATGAATTATGCTAACAAGCTCAAATGTCATAACCATATACTACGGTATGTCAGGCGGTATTGCCATCATGGTGGTGCGATTGCAAAGGCAACTATTTATGCACCAACGGTGGCATTGTATTCGGCGCCATTCTGGAAGTAAGTGACGACTCTATGGAGTGCCTGAATAAATGTTTTGAATTTAAGTCGAATATCACGCAGACAATGCGGGTCAACAGGTCTGCTATGTTCTCTCAAAACCACGCACTGCCTAAATTCACAGAGCAAAATGTCCCCCCTGTAAGGTTTGCAATGTAATTGCCCCCGAGGTAGCCTAATTGTACACCCTTGCGTATTGTGTACGTTGATTTGTACTTTTTCCATGTTTACTTGTGCCGCCTTTAGTAATCAAGTGCAAGATCTTAAACACACTGGAAATATACACGTTGCCAATATGCATATGAGTATTGCGTACCAACATGTCAATGGTGTGCCTTGCATATGTCAATAAGATGCCTATGACGATTACTCAGTACTATTTATGTTGCAAATGATAATATAAACTGACTCTGCAGATCATTGCAGCTTCACGAGAAGGTTGTTCTTATCGCTTTATACTTAGCCTTGACATGAAGCTGGAGTCCACAAGTGCGTTGTAATGCACCGGTGATAAGTATGTAATGAACACCTGCTTGGGGTCTTTCTTTTCTTCTGGTGTGTACGTCAGATACCAATTATCTTCTGTGCTTTGCACTACGTGAATAGTCACACCATATGCATCACAAATTGCTTTCTGCTCAGCGGCACATGCCAACACACCCACCAAAGTTGGCACTAAAATGTAAGTATTCGCACTATGCCGTCTACCTCCACCAAAAGAAAATTGCATGCCGAAGGATTTTGCACACGGTAATTTGCTGGTATTCCAGTGCTCTCATATCACCTGTTCTGGGCACAACTGCTCCTCTGCATTGTGTGCAAACACTGAACAGAAACTGAACAAATAGTAGAACGCCCTGCTCGATTTATTCCGATGACTTGGGTAATGCCAGCAGTGGCATTCCAGCAAGCGATCCAAGTTGTGCTGCCCCAAAGTCATTGCAAGGCATACATGGCAGGCGGGATACATGGCAAGCACTTTGCAGGGGGAAAGCAATAGACAGCCTGGCACACCAGAGTAAGTTCATCCCCCCAAGTCCTGAGTTGCGCCATGTTGCGAACATAACTTTTGAATTGCCCCGGTGTCTCGAAAAAAATCTCGAACCTGCACATGTGCATACTTGTACATAAGACGTGCATGAGGGAGCAAGGGGGTTCCGATTGGATGCATTTGTGGCGAAGCACGGGGCCCAATGGGACGTGAACATTGAACATTTCATAAATAGGCGAGCGGTTGAGAAAGCCTTTTGCCCTGGTCCTTGGTTGGGGTCTGTCGCTTGGGTCAGAGTGCCACCGCAGAAGATGAACCCGTTGCACATTCCTTCATTTCAATGGGAGGGCGAAAAAGTGAAGGAAGCTTGCACCGCCGTCCTAGTTCTGCTGGGGCACACATAAAGCCTTACAGCTTCCGCAGGAAGGTATTCGAAAGTGGAGAACAATACATGCCATAAGCATGCATAGGTGGGTATCAAGTTTACATGGCGGAATTTGTCTGCATGTATGTGATGGCGTGCTGCCGAACTTTAGCATGATGTTTCTGGTCTCCATAAAGGTGGTGTGCACCTGCATGCCGCTCCAAGACGCCCTAGGCCTCAGCTATAGCGGACTCGGCGAAGATCGCGCGAGAACTCTGTTGTAAGGTTTGACAGGTGATTGTTAAAACCAGGAATATGTCTAATCGGTGTGTTGGATGCCTTCGAAAAATGGGCAAGCGCGTTGGGCAATCGAGAATGTTGGTTGCGATGGGCACCCGGGGATGGTGAGAAACATAGACGGTGAAGTGCATTTTAAAAGCTTGTCCACGAGGAACAAATGGTATTACATTCAGGAAGCGGTTGAGCAAGGCGAGATGCACACCTGAACAACACTGAGTATAGTGAGTGAGATGGAACCTAGACGATACTGACTGTGATGAGATGCAAAACCTGCACAAGTATTGCGGCGCTGAGAGGCGAACAGAGGGGAGGCATGTGCACTGGCTGCGATGAGGGCTGGGAGGGGGGCGAAAGGAGAAAAAGCTTTAGAGCTCACAAGAACGAAATTGGCAGTTTCCATCATCGCCCATTTTCTCCATCTTTAGCTTCAATTTCTTCAAGCGTTGGCCGAGGACACTCTCGTTTTGCTGGACAAATTCAACACACATTTAAGAGACGTGAGGAGCGCCCGAAGGCCCAACCACCACATCAAGCAAATCACAACGAGAGCGTCCTGGCCAAGTTGAAGACACGTGCACGCACTGAACGGCATGAGACGAAGTGACAACCAACGCTTGCCCACCACCATCATAGTGGATAAGAAACACATGCAGGAACAAGGCGGGGCCGTGCCAAGATTACCATGCACACTCAAAAGTTTTTTAAAAAGTGCAGGGTAACTAGGAGCTCATACAGCATTGAACCCCGGTGCACCGTACGTACCGCACGTGCGTTATGGAAATAATCCATGTCGGTGCTCAAACACACACACATACTGAACGGCATGAGATCGGCCAACAAAAGCCAGCCCATCATCATCCCAGTGGATGTGAAAAGCAAATCAAGAGCAGGGCGGGGCCGTGACAAGATACCACAAACTCATACATATTCCCAACCCAGATGCAAGGCAGCATGGAAGGATGATACGATGTGACCGATCATCGCCCAACAATTGTTGGTCTCTGGGTAACGGAGTAAGCGGACCCTGCTGGCATGCCCCCCAGTGGCTCCCGGTCGATGGATGGGACCTGTTGGTCCATGGTTATGTCATGAATGCAGTCACACCACACAGCATGGACACCCCATGTCAAAAAAAGGAAACATGCGGGCACCTAAGTGCTCCCCACAAAACACACACACATACACACACAAGTTCGGTGATGGGCTTTTGATTCTTTGGTTGCGATCCATAACATACAGCTAGTTTCAACAGTACACAAAAAAGTGACCACCACAGTTCTACATATCAAATTTGAGGGCATGAGGGTCTGAAAAGAAAGGGCACAACCAGAGGAGAGGAGATAGACAAAAGAAGAGGTGATGTGGACAATAGCGACCCAAATGTACACGGGATGGACAGGTGGGACAAAATGCTCTTGTTCTGCGTGTTGCAAAGAACTGACTCAAGCCATGTGCCAACGTGGCACTGTAGAAACGCCACCTGTCGCTGCGGGCTTGAGGGGCCTTTGTCTTGCTCTGCGTACGTGGAGATATCGATGGCAAGCTGGCTCCCCGAACGCTGCAAACGACCGCTTTGGTGCATTTTCGCAGAGCTCTGCCACTGCAAGGCCACACGGTGCGCCGCCTGCAGCAAAACCACACCCATTGAGCTTCGGGGGAGCACTATCGGCCAGTCGCACCGGCGAGGCGCCGGACAGCAGTCTTTTGGAAGGTGTGGCGGCAGCCAGCCAGTCTCCTCCCGGGCAGGCGCCGTCTAAGAGTGTGTCCAACAGGGGGAAGGGGATAAGCCAGCCAGTCTCCTCCCGGGCAGGCGCAATACAACAATCTTTCGAGGAGGATGAGGGCAGCCCGCCAGTTTCCTTCCGGGCAGGCGCCACAGAGCAGTATTTTCGGGTGGGAGCGACAGCCAGCCAGTCTCGCCACCCGGCAGAGTATTGAGGATGAGAGTCACCCAGGCGGACTCTTGAGTGCAAAGCCGACGCAACGGTTTCCAAGTTCCGCGAATTGTTTTCAAGGAGTTGTTTGTCTCGCGCGAAGGGAAAGTACGGGCTCTTGTGACGATTGAATTCAATACAATGCGTTATCCTTACTAGGTTGCGTTCAGTGCAATACATTCATTGCTTGAAATGACCCTTTGTAATTGATGAAACTGGTGCGTATGAGTGACGCCATATGACCTACTCTCAGAAAGCTCCGAGAACAACATGTCTCTCAAGTCTGCGCCATCTCGCGCGCTTGTAATAGCATCGAGGCTGATAGCCCTACCACGGGAAGCTCCATTTCCGAGGGGTGCTAGAGGTCTTCGAAACGGTTTCCGAGAATCATTTGGATTATGTTTGATTCGGATATACCAGACATAGCCGTCCTTAGCCCTAAAATTGTATCAGGTGGGAGTTCTTCACCCGCGTCGCATTTTGAAGTCAAGGAACCGAGGCGGTACTAAGGATTTGCGCGCAAATTCGAGGAACAGAAAGCAAAAATCGATAACAGAGTTGATGTAAGATTTGGGTAGGTACCGCAACATTAACAATGGCCTCCTTCGGAGCAGCAACAGACAGTCGGCGCAGAATGGCTTTATCGAGTTCAACCGCCTGTTGGCCCGCCCTCTTCGGGCTGGGGCCAGGGTCTGTCACAGCCCTCTTCGGGATGGCTCCAGGGTCTGTCATAGTTGGCTCGCAAGCTGGATTATCTTCAGCATTGGGAAGTTTCAGGCGTGGAGGTGGCTCAAAGTCCTTGCCATACCAGCATTTGAAGCATGCCATATTTAAAATTGAGTGCTACTTCGACGCAGGATTCAGTTGGGACACGCTCAGGACAACATCCCACAACGCTTGCTGAATATTTTGACGTGAGTCTTCTAACAACTTAAAAACTGAAGCACGGTTTGGTTTTTAGCGCTGGTGAAGCGATCCCTGTTATATATTTTCGGGCCGCCAGAAGTCGCTGTCGTACGGCAAGTTATTCCGAAAGTTGCTTGGTAGCATGGGCAAGGATAACTTCAACTGATTACGCACGACTCAAATTTCCATGGTTGTGACCTGCAAATTTACAGTTGTTACTGTGAAACTTAGGACAACCTTTCCATGGAACTTTCTTTCACTCTCCGTCTCCCACAAACCGAAAGAAAGACAAACACATGCCACAATCGTGGTGAATCGAATGGATTGAGGATTCACCTATTTTATCCGGTGACACTCACACTCGACTGATGATGCTCAACTAACAACTGAACCGAATCGAAATTACGGAGTTAACTCTATGACGCGGGTGTTATATAAGGTTCTAGGTTGTCGAAAGACAGCCCCACAATGCCACCCCCTGGTTATGTTATGGATTTAAAATTGCGAACCCATGGGTAAATGGGCGTATGTTATGGGTTTCTGTGATCACCCTGGGGGGGTCCGGACATATGTTATTGGATTTAGGACCCCCCATACGTCCCCCGGAAGCCATATGCTATGGGCTTTTCCCTTCGCCTATGGTCCCCCCCCAGCACCATATGTTAACTGTGTGAGAACCTGGATGGCCCATATTCGACCCCATATCCCGATATTTCTCTGGATCTTGTCTCCCTTGCCTTCTGTGCTAAATTCTGGTGCTGACAAATCGGACGACATCGACACGTCGGACTACAAGCAGGCGCAAGCGTATTCCGATTGTTATTTTTATTTTCGTCAAGCGATGCAAATCTATGATTTTTAAATTTATAATTTCAGCGTCGGCATATAAAATTGAAAATATAAAAATATTACGATTCCAAAATTCAAGATAATAGATATGAAGTTTATATAATTCCGGGGGGTTGGACCCCTCCCAGTTGAAAATGTGCCCTTAAAAATACCTGGCAACACCCAAAAATACCCGAAAATATGGCTATTTCACCCCCCTATAATCTCATATGTTATCGTCGTGCCGTACCAATTAAGGGACCCAGGGGGGGGTCGTATGTTATGGGTTTCGCTGGACGACCCCAACCCTCCAAAAAATTATACACCCATGTATCGCATATGTTACATCATTTTACAAATCGGGGGCCCCCCCCGGAAAAGACCCCCGGTATTGCGGAGGTGTGTCGAAAGTGGCCCTGTAGGGGGGGGCTGGGGCTGATATCCCAAGATGCTAGAGGGGGTTGCCGAAATAAAGTATTTGGGGTGGTTGTTGGGGGGCGGGCAAGGTGAGAGCTTAAATTCGAGGGCACATCTGAGGGCCTCGGTGTCACGCGTGAATGGCACCAAGGCTGCCAAAAACCCGAACGTCATAGAGCTAATGTTACCCATTCAATATTTAAGATCGATTCGGCTCGTTTTAAAAAGTTGAAGTTGCTTCCTTGGTCATGGTCGATGGTGCTTGGAGTCGTTGGTGAAATGCTGAAATCAAATGTGTACGATGACGAATGTCGCTGTCGCATCTCGCATGTCGTCGATGTCGTTGTCGAACTCGATGTCGGATGTCGCTCGGAAGCGGTCCGGATTGTGGGGTTCGGTGGGCGGGGTTATATTGATCCGCTGGGGTGATATACGAAGGGTCGGTTATGGTTATATTGACGAAAAGGATGATCTAGTGATATATATATATATATATATATATAGGAATATATATATATACACACACGTGCAGTCACAGAAAACAAAATGTCGGGTGCTCGGAACGGAATAGCATTAAATTGGTGTTAGACATAAACAAGGCGGATTGTCTAACTAGGAAGGCTAACGGTACGAGGACACGGTCACGGGTGACACATGCCACACACAGTGAGGGGTGAAGCACGGAGAAACAGGCCCCCATACAGTGGGGGGGGAATCAGCTTCCCCGTGACACCAGCTCCCCCCGAAGGTGCGAGTGGTCATCCCGAAGCAAGCAAACCCTAAACGAACCTAACCCAATGTCACTAGAATGTTCAAGCCAAAGGGGCCTTTCTCAACCCAACTAGAAGCACATCCGTGCATGGGGCGTTGCCTAAAAATCTAGCATCTAAGGGTTAAGGTAAGTATCTGCAAGTCGCGATGTGATCGTATCGTTTTCATGGGAAGTCAGTTGAGAAGAGTCATCCTAAATGTTGACACCACCAGACCCAAGCGGGTCAGGCGGATCCCAGAGTGGAGTGGCAAAACCATCAGACTGGTAAGTAGCCGAGGTCGATTGAGAAAAGAACCGCGGCACATCCTGCAGCGGCAATGACGAAACAGCAGGCACCGTAGGCGGGTTAAGAGAATCCAGTAGTGCTTCATGGGACCGTAGTGAATCGTAGCCGTAAGTGGCTCCGGGCTCAACTAGGCCCCTGACACCACCGCCGACCACGAGGGTCGGCATCGCCGTAGCACTGAACAGAAACGTAGCCACCATGAAAAGAGTGAGTGCAAATTCACCGATGCCAAATGGCCTGGAGCCTTTGGGGACTCCGAACCGCCGAAACGCCGCAGTCGTCGGCGGTGCACCCCCCTCAATTTCAGTCAGGCAGACACCAGGAGGGTAGTTGGAGCCCTCCCCATCATCATCGGAGTCACAGACGTCAACAGGCTCAGGGTCAATGTCAAACCAGTCAGGGTGGACCGTGTTGAATGTTTTGAAAGAACTGTCAGCAGGAGCCATCGGGCCGAGAGACAGAGAGGCAGACGGCGGCACAAAGGTGGCACGGTTGACTTCATGCAAGTCAACCGGCTCACCATGCAAAGGTGCAGAGGCCTTCGGCAGCAGCTGCTTGTCAGTGGTCGGCTCAGCAACACCACCAGCAAGCGGACCGCTGACCGCAGCAAATGCAACACGGCCAATAGAGAGATGCTCAGCAGGTGCACACTCAGCAGAGGCAGCAGCATCCTTGAACTGCTGCTGAGCCGTAGGCTCTGGAGCAAAGGAGTGTGCAGACAGTTCACAGATTTCAGGTTGCCCCACGAGAGCACACAAGTGCTCCATGGACCCTTCATCTCCAGCGTCATAATACCGCTGAAAACGAAGGGCAAGCACGTCGGAGTCATAAGACTCGACGGCTTGGCAGTAGGATGCCGAGATGGACAACGGGTGAGTGTCCTTGTGAGGACACTCACTGAGCCAATGCTTTGACCCAACGGCGCGGCACTTCTCGTGCCTGCACGTTGGGACAAAGGTGCCAGACCGCTTGTCAAAAGCCACCTCCTTAGAGGCGGAATGAGCAAGTGGTTGCACTCCAGGTCGGTGGAAATTGCGCGGAGTGTGCTTCCCAGGAGGCGGCTTGGAGCCACCCCTCTTAAGGGAATCCACATCCCGCTGCAACTTGACCAACTGAGCACTGAGCCGATCAATGGCCGAAGCCAGGCCAGTGTCAGTGGTGCAAGATGCTACAGACATGGGGCGCCCCGCAGTGCGCTTGCCCGAGAGCCGCCCGCAGCGGTACTGCTCGCGCACGCGTGCCTGCAGGGTGAGCAGACTTACAGCCGCACGCTGGTCAGCTCGAGCAAACGAGTCAACCAGCGTGGCGTAAGCCGGCCCAGATAGAGCAGAGAGGAATTGCCTCTTAACAGCGTCTTCGGGCAGCGTCTGCAGACGCTGTGCATCCCGAAGACAACTGTTAAAAAGACGAATGCCAGAGTCAGGGTCATGCTCATCCGAGATTCTCACCTCAAGCAGCTCAGCAAAAGACTCGAACGGAGTCGAATCATCAGCAAGCATACGCACCACCTCGAGGGTGGCACGTTTGCCATCAGCAGGAACATCGGCCCCAGAAGCCTCCACCCAATTACGGGCAGGAGACCCTGGCGCAGTCAGCAGCAACAGCACAGAGTACAGGAGCTCATTGGCAGCAGGCATGACAGGGACATCAGCAGCAGTCAGCTCAAACAGGGGTGCAAATGCCTGTGACTGCAGCTTGAAAAGCTGCTGAATTTCGGAGATCAATTGTGAAAAAATGTCCGAAGCCGACGATTCATTGCCACGAAATTTTGCCATCTTGTCTCCCAAAACCTTAGTTGCTGTTGTCTTCGCGCACTGCACATCAAAGGAATCTCTCCGTAACCGCTGCACGAGCGTCGCAGCCGCAGCTGACTCGTCAGATGTAGGCAAATGCGGTGTTGTGGGGGTAGCCGAGTTTAATGCCCCAACATCATCGAAAATAGTTGCTAATTTACGCGCCCTAGCGCGTGTACGTGGCCTCTGCGGTGTATCCATTTCCAAAATGACGGTGAGATGGGGAGCGTGGGCTAGTGTGGCGGCAGTAGAGAAACCAGCAGATGCAGCGGCTAATTCCTGCAGAAGTCTCAGCAATAAAAACAACATCAAACAGGTCATGAGCCGATTGGCTAAAAGTGGTTGCGACCCACAATACGCGGAATGCCCTCTCCACCGGCCAGGTGAAACGTAAAAATAAGCCATAGCGAGCGACGATACTGCTGCCGAAAAGATGCTCGAAAACTGATCTCCACTTCAAAGAGAGGCCATACCGCGAAAAGTAAACCACTGCCTAAGGGGGCGCCCACCCCATCTCTGTGTCAAAACTTAGCCAATCATGGCAACAGCTAGGCGCTGTGCCATCAGAATTACCGGGAAAGTGGTGACGCGCATAACCTGCGAGAACAGGTGTTCCGCTCGGTGAAAACAAACTGGCTAAGCTCCATAAACAGTCCGGTCGAGTGCTTTTATCATGCATCTCGGAAACCCGGATAATACGAAATAATGACTGACAGTACAGTACTATTGTACTGGCATCCTAGCTACTAGCGGAGTCACGGTTCCGATCAGAGACAGGTCAGGCTAGGGGCTATCAGAGCCCATAATAATAACCCTGAACCTAAAGTCTAGCACTTTCACCCCCCATAAGGGGGGAGGTCTGTGGTGCCCTGTGTCACCCCTCGCCTGCTCGGATGTCACTATCTTGCAGTGCCTGCTGTTTGCTCCGCTCGTGTGTCACGGTCCGTCCGCCAGCTTAAACTCAATTATCTGTCAGTTTAATCCGACTTTAGCCGAACCGAGAAACCCTATCTCACTGCCTCACATTTTCCACTGCAAGCATATATATAGTATATATTATCTGCTTTCACATCAGGTCTGGACCCACCTACGTTCAGAGGTGTTGTTTCTTACGTTCCGTCCGCTTCGCGCCCTGCGATTCTATCCGACACTTCTACTTAGTACCGACATTTCAACTAGTACCGACACTTCTTAGTACCGTCACTTCAATTCCGACAATCGACCTCCTTGCCTTCGCAAAGGTCACCCCTAGTACCGACATTTTCTTAGTACCGACATTTCTTTTAGTACCGACATTTTGCGCACTTTTTTGTGCGTTACCACTCAGATGGACCGACAATATTTTTTTAGTCCGACATCAACCTAGTACCGACACTTCCGACAATTTACTGCCGACATTGACCGCCTTGCCTTCGCACCGGTCACCCCCGACATCCCGACATCTTTAGTACCGACATCTACCGACATCTAGCGCACTTTTGCGTGCGTAACCGACGATTACCGACACTCTGGCCAGCAGCGCCTCTGCTGCCGGAAGATTGGCTTATCGTACGACGGTTTTGACGTTACCACCGTGTTCCTCGTCGAAATCTACCCCAATTTGACTTTTTCATTGTTGGAAATTGTTAAATTTACGAAAAGTTACGTTTTCCCTTGGAAACCCAAACTCCTTATCTTGCAGATTTTACAGCCGCAGCTGCATGGCTTCTTTGCGGCAGCGTGCGCGCATGGGCGCGCTGAGATCGGCGCTTGAACTCCTTCGAAGACAACAATTTACCGCTGGTTGCAGTATGGTGGTGCTTGGTGGTGCTTGTGCACCAAGCAACAACATCGACACTTGCGTTTGCGACGACATCGACAACGAGAGCTCTGACTGTGACGACTCCGACTCTCCGCGTTTTTCACCGTTTACACCTACATCTTGTGCGCCCCCTGGTTGCCATCTGGTGGTGGCTGGTGGTGCTGCCGCACCCCCCCCACCTTGCCCTAACGTTGGTTTTGCCTTGGGGTTGGAGAATTGCGCGCTGTCTCGCCGCATTTTTCACACTCGCCCCCCTTGCAACGGCACACTTGCTCTGGTGGTGCCCGGCCGTTTTTGGCTTTGGCATCGCACAGGCATTGGTTGAACGTTGGCTACTTGGCGCTCGACACCTTTCACCATCGGGAATGACGCCGCCACCGTCTGAAACCTGCCCAAACCCTAGATTGAGACCCTCAATTGGCACATCACGAGTTAGCTAGTAACTAGGAAACATTACATTTCTCCTAGCCGCCTGCCCGGGAGTACCGGCTGGCCCTGCAGTGCACCTCCCACCTTCGGGGTGAGGTGGTGTCATGGGAACACTGACTTTCACCCCCCATAAGGGGGGAGTTCTGTGGTGCCCTGTGTCACCCCTCGCCTGCTCGGATGTCACTTGCAGTGCCTGCTGTTTGCTCCGCTCGTGTGTCACGGTCCGTCCGCCAGCTTAAACTCAATTATCTGTCAGTTTAATCCGACTTTAGCCGAACCGAGAAACCCTATCTCACTGCCTCACATTTTCCAGTGCAAGCATATATATAGTATATATTAACTGCTTTCACATCACGTTTTCCACTGAGTGGCGGCGGCGGCGTTCTCGAAGATGTTGAGGGGCATCCAAACGACGAGTTAACCAACTCCTGTGCGGTGCCAAAGCCAAAAGTAGCCTGGCACCACCAAAGCGAATGCGTCGATGAGAAGGGAGTGGGGAGGTGGGAGGTGAAAAATGCGGTAAGGGGGCGCGATTGAGCGCATTGGGAATGGCTCGAAAGGAATGATGGTGAGGGGCGAAGTGGGCGTGGCAACATCACCACACACCACTAGATGGTGAACAGGTGGGGTGCAAGGCGAGGGCGAAGGGAGTGGAGGGACGAAGCCGAAGTAGTCAAAGCACTCGTTGTTGCGGATGGCGAACGCGACGGACTCGAGTTTGGTGCTTGGTGTGTAAGCACCACCAGGCACCGCCAGACCATAGTCAAAGGGAAGATGTCGTCGTCGAAGCGAGTCCAGGGCAGACCGAACCGCGGCCATCCGCATACGTTGGCGCAGCGAGGTCGTGATGTCCGTGGCTGCAAAATCTGGAAGGCGCGTCGATAGGGTATTGAGGCGTAAAGGTAACTTCTCGAAAAATTGACCGAATCAACGAAGCGATGGAGAAGTTAAATCGGGGTAGAATCTGACGAGGAAAACGGAGGTAATGTCAAAATCGGCGTACAGTAAGCCAGTTTTTCTGCAGTACAGGCGTTGTTGGCCAGAGTGTGCAAGCTCGCGTGGAGAAGGATAAATTCCAATCAAATTAACCAAATCGAGTGATGGAAGGATCAAATTGGATCAGTTTTTGACGAGGAACACGGCGGTCACATCAAAAATGCCGTGCGGTAAGTCTGTTTTCCGGCAACAGAGGCGTTGCTGGCCAGAGTGTCCGGAACGACGTCGAGAAGGAAGTAGGCGGCCAGATTGAAGGAATAAAAAGGGAATTTAGGCCGAGGGAAATCGCGGAGTACCAATCACAGACGGTAGGTAAGCCACGAAGTGAAACAAGGGAATTTGGAATGAGGCGAATGCACCCAAACCGGAAGGAAGTGAGAGGGAAGTCTAGAATTGGCGAGAGGCCAAAGCGAGCTGATGCAATCCGCCGAACACCACTTAGCGTGAAGTGGGTCGATAACCTGACGAAAAGGATGATCTAGTGATATATATATATGTGTGTGTGTGTGTGTATTTATATTTCCCTTGAATTTTGTGGGGAGCACTTAGGTGCCCGCATGTTTTCTTTTTTGACATGGGGTGTCCATGCTGTGTGGTGTGACTGCATTCATGACATAACCATGGACCAACAGGTCCCATCCATCGACCGGGAGCCACTGGGGGGCATGCCAGCAGGGTCCGCTTACTCCGTAACCTAGAGACCAACAATTGTTTGGCGACGATCGGTTTCATCGTATCATCTTTCCATGCTGCTTTGCATTTGGGTTGGGAATATGTATGTGTTTGTGGTATCTTGTCACGGCCCCGCCCTGCTCTTGATTTGCTTCTCACACCCACTGGGATGATGGTGGGCTGGCTTTTGCTTGCCGATCTCATGCCGTTCAGTGTATTTATAAGGAATATATAAAAGAAAAAGAAAAAGAAAAAGAGACACCCTTGGACGGGGTGTGGGGCTTTGTGAGTCCCCTTGACTCTTATTCCTTTTTTCCTTCGTCCGGTTCATTGTCTACTTTTTTCCTATATAGTCTGTCAAGGCGTATCCCGTAGCTAGGTCGTGTATTTTCCTGAGTAGGTGTAGGGCTTCCTGTTTGTCGAATCCTAGGTGTTTGGTCAGTATTTTCTCCGTGTGCTCATATATCGTTAAGGAATATATATATATATATATATATATATATAGGGATAAGTCTACATCGAGGGCCGACATTTCATTTAAAAATCCACATCGGGGCCGACATCTCATTTTAATCCGCACATCAGGGTCGACACTTCATTTAATCCATATTTTTTTAACTACATCGGGGCCAGACATCCCATTTTAATCCACATCGGGGGTAGACACGTCATTTTAATCTACATCGGGGGGCGACATCTCATTTTAATCCACATCGGGTGTAGACATCTCAGTTTAATCCACATCGGGGGTATGCATTACATTCAATGTAAGGATATAATGTAAACGAAATATAACTATGCAAATCCAACCGGTAGATATGTAGATCATATCGCGATGAAAATATCTACCGGTTGGATTTGCAAAATAATGTTTTTTGGAGCGTCCAGCAGTGAAAAGCTGTTTCATTTCGCCAAACAAGACAGTCTTTCATCGTTTGCGGCACCAAAAAACATTATTTCGCAAATCCAACCGGTAGATAAGTAGATCATATCGCGATGAAAATATCTACCGGTTGGATTTGCAAAATGATGTTTTTTGGAGCGTCCAACAGTGAAAAACTGTTTCATTTCGCCAAACAAGACAGTCTTTCATCGTTTGCGGCACCAAAAAAACATTATTTCGCAAATCCAACCGGTAGATATGCTCATCGTAATACGAGTTGCATATCTACCGGTTGAATTTGCGTAGCTATGTTTCAATTACATTATATCGTTGCGTGTGTCTTCTGTCTACGCATGCTATGAAATGTCAACCCCCGATGTGGATTAAAATGAGATATTACCGATAATAAAACTGTTTCAAACTTGTCGGCCCGATGTGGATCAAATCAATATCGGCCCCGTGTGTTGCGATGAATGCGGCGATGTCAGTTCAAATGGTGTCTGCCCCGATGTGAATGAATGTCAGCCCATCTGAGCCAAGCAAATATGTTTGATGTAGACTTATCCCATATATATATATATATACACACACACACAATGCAGTCACATGCATCTTGCTTTACAGGTGTGATTATTGGGTAGCTAGGGTAGATAGGGTAGCTAGGGGGGTCCGTAGGGTAGGTGTGTCACATAACACAGAATCGTGTCGGGTGCTCGGAACGGAATAGCATTAAACTGGTCAGACATAAACACGGAGTGTCTAACTAGGAACAAGGCCAACGGTACGAGGACACGGTCACGGGTGACACTCTGACACATGCCACACACAGTGAGGGGTGAAGCAAGGAGAAGCGAACCTACCCTCCCGATTAGGGATCAGCTACGTGATATATAACCCCCATGGGAGCCGATATAACCCGTATATCGGGGGTTATATAACCCCCGATATAAGGGGTATATCACGGGTTATATAAGGTTATATAACCCCCGATATAAGGGTTATATCACGGGTTGTATAACCTTATATAACTCCAAATTTACATACTTATATCGGCGATTGGTGCGTTGAAGGATGCGGTCGAAGTACTCGAACTCGACTATACATGCATGATTAAGTTAACTTAACTTAACTTATCTCAAATTATTTCAAATGTGTGTAATCAAACAGCAAGTGTACACATACACATATACAGCAAGTATACATGAATGTACTTATCTCAATACGTATCTCAGTACTTATCACAATACTTATCTGAGTACTTATCACAATACTTATCTCAGATATATATTGACATTACACTCAATCAGTAAAGTGTAAATGATCAATGTAAGTATGCAGATAATATATATATATATATATCACATGACTAATGCATACATGCCAGCCACAAACACATGTGCGTGTGGACTGTCAGAGATGGCGATACATAGTGGGAAACATGATCAAACTACATGCTGTAGGGCTGGATGGAGAAATCTCCAGACCCGAAGGCAATATACAGTGTTCAAATAACAGCTGGTAACGGTTGAACATTGTCCATGCAACCTCCGGCACATCGCCGGAGCAACTACATTCTCCACACATGCATTGTGACAGTTGAATCAAAAAAACTTGATCACGAGAATGCATATGCCAAAAACAATACATCTTCAGTATATTCATCTTGAAATCTGACAGATAACTTGTGCAAAGCAGATTACTTTTGAACATTACTCTGATTGAGTTGCAAACAATTGCTTCTGCACAAAGCTATATATTGGCCATGGGGTTCAATCGGTAAAACCCCTGAGAATTGACCACATACATATCCTCACGGAAACGCCATGAAACAGGTCATTTTAGTTTGCATGAGTGCTGATAAGTTACCTTAAAGAGTTGTGGCAGATATGATACTGTGACAGATAATCCATATACTGAGGCTTATATATTTGCATAATATAAGGCTCAAAGTGGCACGGTCCTGTATGGACCAGATGTTTAGCACGGCTATTATTGAACAGTAACTACAACGTGCGAGTATATGGTGGGTGTATGAGTGCAGCAGTCTGTAGACCAGAAGTGCGTGCTTGAGCTCAATGCTCCTCATATACTCTAGTACTCTCACGCATCTCATGCGTTATCACCATCGAGTTGTGAACTCGAGAGCACTGGGTGAACTTGACGCATCGGCCAGACAATATAGCCATTGATGCTCGCATGTTGTTCAGTGCATGCTTGAAGCGAAGACGCGTCTTGACAGAACACTTCACTTCTTAAGACGTGTCTTGCTTCGCCATCTCGATGCCATATACTTGGCCTCTCGATGACAGATGTCACTCACCTTAGGTGGATGACAGACAATCATACTGATTGTACATGTCATAGTCGACCGTACTGACTATACTTGACGACTGTATGTCATTTATTATGAGATATTACATGACATAACATGACATGTATGACATGTATGACACGTGTGACATGTATATCATCGGTCATATCCCTGACAGATCTCCCCTCTTAGAAGAGTTGTGACCTCACAATATAGGAAGCATACCTTTTGTATTATGTCTTTAATGTATTTGTTGTCGAGCTGGCCAGTCTTCTTACACC
>LGRX02000171.1:0-21065 GCA_001247695.2 Cymbomonas tetramitiformis
CATACGAGAAAAGTTTATGCACGTTTGACGTCAGCTTATTATAAATCGAGGACAAAACCGCCCAAGCATTTCTCGTACGTCGATGGATCTGGGATCGGATCCGACATACGAGAAATGTTCATGCACGTGTCACGTCAGCTCAGTATGAATCGAGGACAAAACCGCCCAAGCATTTCGTGGAAGTAAGTATGTGAAAATGCTTGCAGAGAAAGACAACCTTGTATATATTACTATGGATATGCATACGCGATATGTCTTGGAATCGGAGCAAACGGTGTAGGAGGGCGCGAATATGGGTGGCAGCACGAAACGGCGCCCCAATCCCACAAGCTTTAACGGTATAAATATCTACACCCCGAAACGTGTGTACAAAAGACATGTGATTGTGCTGCTGTGAGACTTCGCGTCAAGGAAGGGTTTACGTGTGTCTTACTAGATTGTTTGGTGACAGGGACGCATATCGGGGAAGGGTTATTGAACGTCACGCTCGTGCGGGATCAACGATCGTGGCTATTTGGGGTGTTATGTACGACTCTCCACATTACGCTGCTTGCAGTGAGCGTTTTGTTGGCGTTGTGTGGCTCCGACGCTGCCTACAATCCGGGACCGAATTGGGATATTCCTCCCGTTCTTATAGACTTGTTACCCCTTCTCGTAGAGGTTGGAGATTCCGCTCGCATTATACCTCTTGGAGTGTGGCCCCTGAAAGATGATGATATGGATACGCTTGAGACGTTGGTGGGGAAGATAGATTTGTTGTGCGAGGCCTGGACATCAGCAAAAGGACAAGGTGATATTAATCACGCTCACTCAGAGGAGGTTTGTGACGATGTGGAAATGTCAGACGAGTTGGAAGGTGGGCATGAGGAAACTTACGAACGTCCTAGAGGTCAATTGCCGCAAGTAAGTGACGGTTTTGAGGAGTTGACGCGCGGGAATAAGGGTTGGTGGGTCGAGAAGATGCGAACGGCATTTGGGAGAAGCCCTCACCGCATTGCGGGTGCGGTGAGGGCGTATATCGAGTCCCTTCCGGCGGGCTTGAGTTCGAAGGTGCACAAGGAGTGCAATGCGGCATTGGTGTCGTTAGGTGACCGGCGCGAGGAGACAGTGAAGAATTGTGTTGTGGCGAATTTGAGGGACGCGTTATCACGCTTAGCACGACGAAACACACGTGCGAACGTTAGTCTAACGAGGGGGATAGCGGCTGCGGCATTTGGGAGCAACTTGGCCGAGGATAACTTGGTGCGTACGGCTTGCACGATGCTTGGTGTGCATCAACGCGTTGGAACGCTTGGGGTGGTCGGAAATTCAAACTTGAGGGAGGGGGCACACATGGGAACTGAGGAGAGAGGGCGTCGTGGCCTTTGGGAGGGCGTGATGCTTGCGGAACGGAGATTGTCTACCCGATGCTTGACAATGGCGACTTGTGCTCTTATTAGAGCTTTTGGTTGCACCCGGACAACACTCGAGTTAGTCCTTGCAAAAAGGACGTCGTGTTGGCACGTGACCCCAACACCGGTGCTTTGAGAACACCGAGGGAGTTCGTGAGCAAACATTGGTTGGAAGCCTCTCAACTAGTAATATATAGGAGGTTTCAAGCCAAGTACCCCGCTCTCAAGATTGGGCAACGTTCCTTTGAGAAGCAAGGGGTGTGCAAGCCGCACAATGTTGTGCGGCTGCGAAGGAAGGACAACATATCTTGTTGTTGTAGGTACCACGAAGACATGAGAATGGTCCTTGAGGGCTTTGACAAGGCCCGAGAGGCGGTGCATTCACCGTGTGCGTGCACTTCGGCGACATGTTGCCCACGGGTTCGAAGGACACCTGAGCATAGGCGAAAGGCGGTGGGGAACACGGGAATGGTTTGCACTATTGCAAAGGCGGGGAGGTCGACCTCAACTTTCGCCGAGAGCTTGTTGTGTCCGCGGGTGGGGGATAAGCATGCCATGGAGTGCTTGAGAGGGAGGTGCGAGAAGTGTGGCGGCTTGGCCAACTTCAAAGTGTGTGACAGTGAGGTGCAGCATGAGGCGCAAGTGCCGTGGTCTTGTTACGAGACTTGCGGCACAGGACAGATGGACGAGGATGGTAAGGAGATTCGGCGACTGCAGTTTGTGCAGAAGAAGACGAAGCTGGCCGCCTTGATCGCCAAGTTGCAGGCGCTGTTGCTGGGGCACGAGCCGGGGGCTTCGCCAAATTGTCAGTGCAAGGGGAACTTCTTAGTGAATAGCGCGACCGCAGGGCAACCGGAGGCATGGGCGTGGAAGAAGTTGGAAGGCTGCGGGGATTGCGCGTTTCTGCGGCCATATGCATATCACACTTTCATGGCATTACACCAGCAGCGGCAGTTTCAGACGTGCGTCAGGGATTTGCCACTGGGACATGCGGTGTTCTTGTTTGACTTCTCGGAGAATCATTCATTGAACATTCCTCGAGAAGTGCAAAGTCTGCATTGGGTGGTGAAGCAGGCGACCATATTATTAGTCTGCGTGGTGTGGAGACATGCGTGTATGGCCGTGGATGGGGTGGAATCAACCGCGGAGAACCCAGTGTTGGTGAAGGATTACGTGTACTTGTTGAGCGATGACCGGAAGCACGATCACCGCTTCATTCAGTACATGCGGGAGTTGATCATCAGAGACTACTTCATCGGGAGGGGGATCGCAAAGCCCTTGTTTATCCACGAGTGGGCAGATGGTTGTGCGGGACAAAATAAGTGCGCGGCAGGGTTTGCGGATGTGGCGAATAGCAAATACGAGTGGTCATTAGGTGTACCTTGCCAACGGAACTTCTTTGAGACGGCGCATGCCAAGGGGGAGCAGGATGGGGCGGGGGCGCATGTCAAGCACGCAGCGGCGGTGGCGGTCATATCAGAGGGTGACAAGTGGTATGCCCGCATCAATTGCGCTGCAGACCTGCATGCGTTCTGTTGCGAGAGATTGAGCCGACGTGCGGATAGCAGTTACGCCAAGGCAAGAGCGAGCTTCAATCAACGGTTTTTTTACTTGGTACCAGAGGACGCACTGCACGAGGAGGCGGGAGGATTGCATGCGGTGGATCACAATGCTGGTGCAGCATACCAGGCGGTGGATGGGACGCAGCGCTTGCATTCTGTAAGGGGGGGGAGGGCGAGGGGAAGTTGATGGTACGTGAGCGTACATGCTATTGTGTGAATTGTTATGCGGAGTGTGTGCGCTCCATTCCGGACTCGGAGGGATGCTTGGAGACATCCCACGTGGATGCGTGGAGAGATGTGGAGTTGCGGCCGGCTACGGGCGCGGCCGCCGTGAGGATTCGCGGCATGGTGGAGGAGTATGCGGCGGGTGTGAGTGTAGCCGTGCGGCGTGGTAGCATCATGGCGGTGAAGAAGGATCCTACGGACGCATCACATGCCTACTACTTGGTGAAGGCGCTGTCTGGTGTCACGGAGGTCGGCGGGAGGATCCGCCGTGATGACTATAGACAGACATTTGCTCCTGGAGACTCGGTGATTTCGGGGAGATACTTTGAGTGGACGGATCCAAACGTGCGAGATACATACACCTTAGATACTAGCAAGAAGTGCTTGATTCCGTGTGAAGCCGTACTAGCATGTGATGTTCGCCTAGTTAAGAGGGGGGATGTGCACATGCTACCCCTAAGGAGCATTAGCGGTTGTTGGCACTTCTGTGAGATTCTAGTGTTATGTAGATGTATATATTGTATATATTGTAGATACGGCCATGTTGCGGTGTATATTGTTATGACTTGTACATACTTGGAATAACTTCTCCGTATCACGTGCTACATCTCACGCACCCGCAATATATGCAATTTCTGCTTTGCAGCCCTTTTTACAGACGAAATTAGCTCCCCAGCACCCCGTGAATATGACCCGATGTGAAATTTCGCTTCTCATTGCCTAGGTATGACCTCTAAATACTTCTCACAACTTCTAATAACTTCTCCGTATCATTTGCATATCTCACGCGCCCACGAGACATGCATTTTCTGTTTTGCAGTCAGTTTACAGACGAAATTAGCCCCCCAACGCCCCGTGAATGTGACCCGATGTGAAATATCACTTCTCGATGCCTAGTAATAACTTCTAGATACTTCTCACAACTTCTAATAACTTCACCGTATCATTTGCATATCTCACGCGTCCACGAGACATGCATTTTCTGTTTTGCAGTCAGTTTACAGACGAAATTAGCTCCCCAACGCCCCGCGAATGTGACCCGATGTGAAATATCACTTCTGATGCCTAGTAATAACTTCTAGATACTTCTCACAACTTCTAATAACTTCACCGTATCATTTGCATATCTCACGCGCCCACGAGACATGCATTTTCTGTTTTGCAGTCAGTTTACACACGAAATTAGCTCCCCAACGCCCCGCGAATGTGACCCGATGTGAAATATCACTTCTTGATGCCTAGTAATAACTTCTAGATACTTCTCACAACTTCTAATAACTTCACCGTATCATTTGCATATCTCACGCGCCCACGAGACATGCAATTTCTGCTTTGCAGTCTGTTTACAGACGAAATTAGCTCCCCAGCACCCCGTGAATATGTCCCGATGTGAAATATCACTGCTCGATGCCTAGTAATAACTTCTAGATACTTCTCACAACTTCTAATAACTTCACCGTATCATTTGCATATCTCACGCGCCCACGAGACATGCATATCCTGCTCCGCGGCCCATCTGCGACTTGTATAGCAGCCCTGTGGCCACAATAATTATCGAAAATGCAAAATATTGCATTCGGGTGATTTCTTATAACTTCTAACATGTTCTTGAAACTTCTTGCGACTTCTTAATGCCATTTTCATTGATTATGCAATTTATAGTGCAAGCCCGTCCACCTAGCCGTGCTACATGCCATACTCACCACTTCGGCTCAGCAGCTGTCAGGACCCGCACAGGAGACTCATCAGACTGGCAGTGGAGTAATAGCGAGTATACTAAATGGGCTACTACTCACGGCTCTCCTACAGCTACAGCTAAACTTGGTACTCCGGCTTTTGATGTATCTATGTATGGTGACTCTCTGCCTGTTGGCGAGGGTAACAATCATCCAGCTCTTGAGCACTGGTCCATATCGGATGATTGTCACACCAAGCAGTGGACGGGTCAGTTCTTCTATGGTAACATTCCCTTCAGTATCAGTATGATCGACAGAATGTTCACTAAGGGCAACCATGACTTTCTCCTTGACCCGCATAACACCACCTACTTCTGGATTGTCCCGTATATGCCACAACACCAGATATGGCACAAGACATGTACTATGGAGGTACTGCACATCTATCCTAAAGGCAGTAAGAAGATATTCAGTTTCTCACGGAAGCACACATATGCTTCCAGTCACCCGCTGACACCGGCTGGCTCAGATGGCGGATCTGACAGAGTATTCATTGATGGCACTCCCTTTGAGATCTGTATCCTGTTCAGGAACAGAAACACACCTGTTCGGGCCAGTCCCTTTGTGGAGTTCCATGCAGTCATGGGTCACGGCTCTACGACCTACCTGGCATCCAGCTCGGTCGGCCTCTGCTGTCTAGGCGAGCTATAGCAGCTATGCCGACCTGCTCTCAGTTCTGTGCAGTATGCTGTACAAGTAAGCTGAAGCAGAAGCCCTGTGGACACCATGACCAGCTGAGATCAGTTGCCATACAGCCCGGCCAGAAGTGGGCTGCTGACATGACAGGACCTATTACACCAGCTGGCTACAACGGCCACCTGTACCGATGTCAGTTCATTGACTATGTCAGCAGGTTCGTATTTGTATACACCTTCGTACAGAAATCAGAATACTACACCTGTCTGGTTCATTTCTACGGCAGCTTACATGCAAAGGGATATGCACCACAGTCCATTACACTCCGTACAGACTGTGCTCCAGAGATGGGTGACCCTCAGTGTGTTGCTTTCTATCAGAAGCATCGTATATTACACCAGAAATCATCACCTACAGTACATACAGACAATTCTCATGCAGAGAATGCCATTGGCAAGATATCCGACATGACTAAGGCATTACTTCTGGCAGCTGGCATGCCCGAGGACTACTGGCCTCTGGCTGCCACCCATGCTGGCTTCATATGGAACCTCTCTACTCACAAGAACATCTCTTCTACACCATTTCATCAGATCAGAGGCTACCACTATGGCTATGCAAAACTGAAGGCCTTCGGCCAAAACTGCTATGTCATTATGTCTCAGCAACAGAGGAACTCCAGACAGCCTGGCATGTCTAGGAAGTCTCAGCGGGCGGCCTGGTCAGGCCGTCTTGTTGGTGTATCAGTCAGCTCTCTGGCATATAAGATCTTGGATACAGAGACAAATATGGTACACTATGTTGGCAAGCCTCACTGGATTCATAATCATCAGGACATGGGAGAGATATTGGGCTCCTTTCCGGACCCACATCAGGCAGAGCGGGAGTTTGATGCATCCTATGACAGACCGCAGCCGTTCAGTGACAGCTTTGACACAGCAGGCTCGAGGATTCGTGGTATTGGTTCTTTCTTTGACGGAGAGGAGTCACACGCATGTGTTCAGCTTATTCAGACGGATGGCACAGTTACCTGGACTATGGCAGTCAGATATGTATCGCAGACATCAGATGGTCAGCACTATCGGGACCTACTGCACTATCTGGACTGCTACAGAAAGCTGAATGGCATTAGTGAACACTACCCTATCTGGACTATTGTGAAGGCTCGTCAGACAATCAGAGCACCTATCTACAGTGCACTTCTCATCTCCACCCACAGAGGCAACAGGAGGCCCTACGGTGTTGTCCTGGAGCCCTGCCCCGACGAGCCGGCTGGCTGGCACATTGATCTCCCAGCCAACCTAATTATCTTCCCATCTACTCATTCAGCAGCTTACCTGCCCTTCTCTGACACCCTCAGCAGTGACCTCAGAGCAGAATACATGTTTGGCAGTTTCAGCAGCATGGACCAGTTTCTCTCTGATGCTCCTACCTCTACTATTATCCATATGCTTGAGGTCTCGGCACCAGAGATTAAGCTACCTCACGGTGTCAAACAGGCCCTATCCTCACCACAGTCTGAAAACTGGCTAAAAGCTATGGATCAGGAGGTTGGTGATATGGTTAATCAGGAGAAGCTCAAGCTGGGAACACCTCCGGCTAGTGCACAGTACCTTACTACACTATTTGTACTGTCTATGCCATTCAAACCTGACCCTACTGGCGCAGGCAAGGGCTATCAGATATTTAAAGCCCGTATGGCTGGTGACGGCAGCTGGACTACAGGCTACCTTCCGTGGGAGACCTCTTCAGCTACCCCGGAGATATCAGCTTTCAGACTGCTATTCATATTTGCAGCTCTATTCCAGCTGGTGGTGTCACAGGAACCCGGTCTTTTTTGTCGCATGCATGGTCATTTATGTCGCTGTCGCAAGAAATCTTTCTGTCGCACGTCAAAAATTCCGAATCTTCTGAAAAAACCGGAAACGGGCAGTCGTTCCCTTAAAGGGACGATGCAAGATTTCACAAAAAAGGTTGGGGGACGAAATGACATCGTCATCGGAACACTGTCAAAACTGCTCAAAAATTTTCCACATCACAAATTTTGATGTTCAGCGTCGTCACTCGCCTTTGGAAGATACACCATCCCCCCATCGACTATTTTTCGACCGCCCGATCGAATCGTCGACCGAACGATCGGACAGTCAGATGACAGATGCTTGAAGAAGGGCATCTTCAAGTTGTCGCAAGGATCTTGAATACAACACAATCCTACATCAACTAATTTTCGACCGATCGATCGAATCTTCGACCGAACGATCGGACTGTCCGATCTCGCGTGCTAACGGATACGTTTCCGCAGACAAGATCTTGAAATTGTCGCAGCGATCTTGAATATACTCCAATCCTACATCAACTAATTTTCGACCGATCGATCGAATCGTCGACCGAACGATCGGACTGTCGGGTCTCGCGTGCTAACGGATACGTTCCGAAGATAAGATCTTGAAATTGTCGCAGCGATCTTGAATATACTCCAATCCTATATCAACTAATTTTCGACCGATCGATCGAATCGTCGACCGAACGATCGGACTGTCGGATCTCGCGTGCTAACGGATACGGTTCCGAATCCGAAGACAAGAGCTTTAAGTTGTCATAGCGATCTTGATACTTGAATACAACACAATCCTCCATCAACTAATTTTCGACTGATCGATCGGACCGTCGACCGACCGCCCGATCAGTTAAAACACAGAAATCCGCTCGATCGATCAGAAATCCGCATTGGAAATCGAATCTTGGGGTTGTCACAAGAAGTGTCGCATAGTCGCAAGACTGTCGCAAGGATCTAGAATGTAGAAGATCCACTCGGGATACGATACTCACTCGATCCTCGTAGGTCACATCTTGAACAACTACAGTATCCTTAAGCGGCCGTCAACCCGTCATTCCGAAGCGCCGACAACGACCAACCGACCTGTGTATTCCTGTTTTCTGTTTTTTTGTTTGACTGTATTAGTTTCTGAATAGCGCACTGTTTCCTGAAGTCCTGTCTGCTCCGTTTTTTTTTTGTACTTTGTTTCTACGCTGGGATTGCGCGCTTCCGATCTCCGTCCAACGCTCTGAGCGCGATGTACTTTTTGCAGGATCTCGTGCGTTAAACGACGGCGACTGAAGTCCTGGCTGCTGGCTCCCTTTTAATATTTTGTTTTGACTTTGGTAGTGCGTCAATTCCTTCGGGAATTTTGCAAGCCGACTCCCATTTCTGCACTTTAGCGTGCAGTCGCTTACAGCAATTCGTGCGTTGTCGGCGACTGGCGCACTGTCTCCCTTTCCGAACTTCGTTCGTTTTTATGGAGGGAGTGCTTGGAGCCCGTTGGGCATCTTGCCCGTCGGTTTGGGTTCGATTCCTAACACCTCTGCTGACTGGCGTGCTGTTTTTTTGCAGGATAGCATGGGATTTCGGCGTCAGCTATGCTGTCTTTTTTTTGTATTGCCTTTTTGCAGTTACGATGTGTGAGCTATTTTCCTGATGACTATCCTGACCTGTACTAATTTACAGTTCTGTGCCCTCAGGAACTCTGTTTCGCCGTCTGTCGCACTGGATGGAGCTGCACGCATGTCGGCCGAGTTCGAAGACTGTTATTGCCTACTTTAGGATAGTTGAATTGTTTAATTCTATCACATTTAGTTTTAGTTTGCTTGTTCGTTCTTGCTACATGCTTTTACATTGTAATAATAGTATATGTTGGATTGGAGCAAATTCCTGTTTGCATCCTGCAGTGTTCACGTGAAGATTGTGCTCTGATATTGTAATAATATAGCATATTAACACTGTGCAAAATTCCTGTTTGAAACAATAAACCTATTATTCGTCTGTGTGTTTTACCACTGGTTTGTTTTCGAAAATTTTTAATAAATTTCTGATAAATTTTTGCGACAAAATACCCCCTAGAAGTCTATTTTGTCGCAGCTGCGACAAAATAGACCAGCAGTGACATTTATGTCGTACCTGCGACAAAACGATCTGCGACAAAAATGACAATCAGTGCGACAAAAATGATCCGCTACCGGTGTCACATCTGGATGTGTCTCAGGCCTTTATGCATGCTAAGCTTGAGTTCCCCGTGTGGATTCAGTTTCCCTCTGGCTATACTTTTAAGGGCTACAGCTATGCATTACTCTCATATGCGCTGTACGGCCTCAAGATTGCCGGTGCATCATGGCAGAGGATGGTTAAACAGTTTATGCTCAGTTTCAAATACATGGGACACTCATTCAGGCAGTCTACACATGATGCCTGTATCTATTTCATCTACACGCCTACGGTTAAGGCTATGTGTGTGGTATATGTGGATGACTTTGGTATGGCCTGTTCCACGGCTCTTGAGAGGGCCTTCTGGACTGCTTTCAGAGCAACCTTTAAGGCCAAACACTTGGGTCCTATATCCTCTATCCTTCAGATGACAGTACAGCATGATGACCAGGGGGTGTACCTCAATCAGTCTCGGCAAATTAAGGACCTTATGACAGCTAATAACATACCCGAGAGACCCTTCCGCACACCTATGGACTCTAAACTTGTGATATCGAGACCAGCAGACCCTGACCTCACTCTGGTAAAGCCCTATCGGTCTATCATTGGGTCTCTGCTCTGGCACAGCAGGACTTCACGGCCAGATATCTACTATGCAGTTATTTATCTATCACAGTTTGTGGCCTGTCCCTCAGAGGACTCAATGAAAGCTCTTATCAGAATTGCACAGTATCTGGACTGCACGGCACACTACAGGATGGCCTTCTATTACCCTGAGAGGCCAGCACGTGTGCTCACACTGTTTGTGTACTCCGATGCTGACCTGGCCAGAGACTTGGAAAACTCAGCTAGATCATACTCTGGCATGGTGATATTCTTCTGTGGCATGATTCTACAGTATGGTACAGTCCGACAGACTATCACAGAGACATCTTCTACGGGTTCAGAATATGTTGCAGCATCTACTGCAGCTCAGCGAGTAGTATCTCTCATGTTTATGCTGACAGAAATATTCGGCTATATCCAACGCCCTATTCAAGGACAGCCACCCTCTACTACTGGACTTGATTCTGAGATCACTGAAGCAGAGAGGGTCTCCACTGACATTGCATTCAGTTACCCTGGGTTACAGCCAGGCACTCTCCTTACTAAACTCCTGGACTACACTACACCTCCTACGGGTACAGGAGTCGGTGGTGTCAGGCCTGATGGCAAGTCAGTGACAGATGAGCTCGAGATTTATTCAGAATCGGACCGCAGGCCAGTAGACTATCAGAATATGAGAAGCACAGAATATCTACCAGCCTCAGCAACCTGCCCCAGATTGGAGCTCCCAGTTCCTCTTCTCCTGGATAATGATGCATGCAGATCTATTGCTGAGAACATCCCGCTATCCCAGAAAATCAAGCATGTTCTGGTCAGATTCCACATGCTCAGAGACTTTGTCAGACTGGGCTGGACGGGATCATATGCTGGAGGGTACCTTCGGAGAAGAACTTGGCTGACCCCTACACCAAGCCGGTTCCTCCCACCAAGAACACCGTGCCCTACTTCAACATGCTCTTTGACAGCTACATGGATATGCAAAAGGCAGTGATTCAGGCTGCCAGATCTTTTGGATTTTCGACATGGAGGCCTACTCAGAAAGCAGCAGCATGATCTGACTGTGAGTACCCTCTGATTTGTCCTGTTTTGGGTTTTGTATCTGACTGTGCTTCGCAGGTACTTTGTTGCAGGTACTTTATGATTTGGTTTTGAAAATATGTACGGAATACAACCAACCGATAGATTGACAGTTAGCCTAGAGGTTTAGCAAGCATGCACAAGACCTGTTATGTGAATGTTGCATGCCGTACCTTGACTCCTGCGACCTTATGTACCCTTCGGGGACCCGTGACCGGCACCTGTCTCGTACGTGAGAGCCTCTGCCTCCACCCGCTGTGACCCTCCCTACATTTTCCCTTGTCTGTAAGTCTGACGGTGACGGGGTGACCTGGACCTGCCTTCGGGTACTCCTTGTCATATCCCTGACGAAGCATCCGGCTGCATGGCACCGCGGTGTGCGGACCCTAAGGGCGCAGCAGCATACTATTCCCCCGGTGGATGAGTGGCACTAGAGACAGGGAGCTGATAGGCCTGCCAGGACCGTGTGGACTTTGTCCAGCTTTTTGGGGTTTTCAGCCCTGGCAGGCATGATTGTGGTTCTTTCTGGTCTGGACTGGAGATTGGTATGAGTGTATGCATTCTGGTCTGCCCACCTCACTCGAGGTGGTGTGCTGGAATTGGCACGCCGACAGTGTCATCGTCATCTGTGTCATCACCGATATGGCTCGACTACTATGACTTCTTCACTGTCATCAGCGCCATCTCCGATATCGACTTCTGTAGTCAGACAGTTCATAGCATCTGTCATTTCCACACCTGACACCTTAGGGGCTGTCATCACATTCTTTCGGCGGAAGCTATAACACATCGTATTATCTTGTGTATAGCTTCACAGTTTCACGGTTGACATATGCGAGCGTAGCACCCGACTTACTTGTAGTGCTTCACTGTGTGTTTGTTTTCACAATCATGGCCTCGCTACGCGAGCGTGCGCGCATGGCCGCAGTTCGGTCTGCACTGGACTTGCTTCGACGACAACATCTTCCCTCTGGTTGTGGTCTGGTGGTGCTTGGTGGAGCTTCCACACCAAGCTCCAAGCTCGAGTCCATCGCGTTCGTCGTCGACAACGAGTGCTTTGACTCCTTCGACTTCGTCCCTCCACTCCCTTCGCCCTCGCCTGGCACCTCACCCGTTCACCATATGGTAGTGTCGGGTGGTGCTATCACGCCCACTTCCCCCCTCTCCATCATCCCTTTCGAGTTCCTCCTCATGACCTCAATCACGTCCCCTCACCGCATTTTTCACCTTCCACCTCCCTATCCCCTCTTCAGCGACGCATTCGCTCTGGTGGTGCCAGGCCGCTTTTGGCGTTGGCACCGCGCGGGCATTGGCTGATACTGGAATATCCCGGTTCACGGATATCAGACAGTCCTGGAACCAATATAGATAAACTCGTATGAGAAAATAAACCCTAATCTAGATATACCCGGAACGGTCACGGAGTCGGAACGGTCTCGGTCCTAGCTACCTGTGACACTCGGTGTGTCACAGCACGGGCTTACGGATCAGTCACAGGTCCAGTGTTGGCTACCTAGGAATCTGTCATAGGGGCCTGCACCGGGACTCCCGGTCAGGGCTGCCTATACAGATTTCAGCACACCACCCCAGCACTGTGAGTGGCGACTGACAGGTAAGTCAGAGAAGTTAAGATAAGTTAGGGTAGGAGCTAGGGTGACAGACCTAACTGCTAATCCAACTGTGCTATTCTGATACACGAATTGGAACCCTCTAGCTAGCACAAGTGCAGAAACATACAGGCATTCAGGTCCTGCTAAACTACTGAAAGGCACTGCGCCAGCAAGTCAGTTTGAAGAACTCAAAGGTGTCAAAGCAGAAACATAAACCAAATTGAAGACCATGTTGAGGTCAAAGTACATCTCAGCACACCACCAGAGTGGTGTACTGCCAGAACCAGAAGGATAGCTACTCGGGGTCAAAGTCCAGAGGTGCACCGTCACCACAATGTCCACGGTAGTAGCCTGCAGCACTGCTCTCCAGTGGGTCAGGCGGCCGGTGAACCACCGTCGCAGCACCCAGGGAGTGCAGTACCGCATCCAGAGTGACGGGGTCCAGCTCGGATATACCAGTGTAGATGCATAAATCCCCCCTGCACAGCACAGGCTGCGGTGCAGCCCGACCCGATACCTGCACAGAGTCGATGTCATTGGCCGCCGTGTAGGCGGCAGCCCCCACACCCATGATCGAGATGAAAAGAATGAGGGAGATAAAGTAAGGAAACCCCCACGGGCCCGCGTGTGCGGGGAAGCCCCATGGCGGCTTGCCACATCCGTAGGTGCGGGAAGCACCACCAGACTCAGGCACGTGGGCTGCGGGCTCTGACGCATGATTGGCCGAGATGGCCGGAGCCCGCGCCTTGACGGCGAAGCTGCCGTCTGCAAAATCCTCGTAGTCGTCGGTGTCGTAGCCGGCCAAGTCAACCGGCGCAACCGCGGCGTGGTTGACAGTCTCCACAACCCCCGCGAATTCACCGCCGGACTTCTCCGTGGTGGTCACCCGCGTCGACTGAAGGGACACCGGCGGGCCGTAGCCGTAGAGCTCCAGGAGCTCTTTCTCATTCTCCAAGACAGGCATAGCAGGGGCCGGCACGGCGGATGCCGATGCCGCCGCACCACCTGCCGGAACCTGCTCCTCCGGTGTGATACCTGCGCCTGCAGCGTCACACACCAGAGCCGAAGCCTGCGTCGCAATGCCCCCAGGCGGCGGGAAAGAGGCGTGAGTGTAATGTACCTTAGGCTCTACCGCCGCGTTGACCTCCGCCGCGAGGTCGTCCAGCCGCTGCAGGATGTCGTCACCGGACGCCTCCGCCACCGGTATCACCGCGTCAACGGAGAAGCCGTAGGCCGACACGTCGATGCCTCCCGCAACGCCTCCGCACAGCACCGCTGGCGGACCGTACACCGTCGCCGCGCGGGCCGGGCAAAGGCCTCAGCTCCATCATCCGCCGCCTCCTGAAAGACAGCACACATGGCGAGGGCATGCACGCCCTCCGCATCCTCGTCGTCGATGGGGATACAGAAAGCCGCGGCCGAGGTGGGGGAATGTTGGCGACCGCCTAGAGGGCAGTCGCGGTAGAAATGATAAAGGTCCTTACTTGTCTTCTTGCAGCGGGTACACAGCGGCTTAGCCCGCTGCTCGTCACGATCGTAGCCCACCGCCGGTGGGGATTGGACCCCCATGCGGAAGCCCCGCGGTGACTGCCCGCGCTGCTGCTGCCGGCGCTGCCCGTGCTGCCGCTGTGGCGGATCCCGCTGCTGCTGCACCACCGGCGGAGCCGCCCCGCACTGCCGCTGCACCAGCTCGGTCAACTCTTTGATCTTGTCCAGAAGTACCTGGTGCTCGCTGCTGGTGAGCAGAGCCGACGCACCACCACCTGCGGGCTTGGCCAGGACGGCCTTCCCTACGTTTGTCTGCGCCCATGCCTGATAAATCTCTACAAGCAGAGAACGCAGAGCACCGAGTGAAACCGCCGCGAGATCGGCCACCATGGGGTAACGCACCTTGACCGCGGCGTAGAGCACCGGGTCAAGCCGACTGTAGAGGCTGAGCTTCCTGGTGGCCTCAGTGGGGGTCCAGTCGGCGGCCTTGTTATATCCCGCACCAAACGTTGTTCCCGAGCCAAAAATCGGCTGCGGGTCAACGTTTGCGGGATAACTAAGCGCGGCATGCTCCTGCTGGAAGGACTCCCGCAACGCCACTGGTACGCTGCGCTTCACGATGTCCACCAGCGCACGCCGTCCATCTCGGTCGGCAGACGCGTCCGTACCCGTAAGCCAGACGTGGGCGTTGCTGTGCTTCTCGATGATAAGCCCAAGCACGTCGTACAGCAAGGCGTTCACCTTGCCCACCACCAGAGCCTGGGGGTCGTCAAGGTCGAACGAGACGAGATCTAGCCCAGCGGACTCAAACTCCGTACGTAGCTGAACCACCACATCGGAGAGGAGACCCGCGTCAGAAGTGCCGCTGAAATAATGTTTCTTGTCGCCAAGGATATCCTCGCGGATACCCTTGGCCCATGTCCGATGGAACCGCCCCTTGTAGACCTCGTCCACAAGCTTGGACTGCTCCTGCAGATACTTCCTCGTCGCAACGTCGGCGTCGGTGTTGGAAGTACGGTCGGGGTTCGTAATAGCCGGTGATCTAGCCGTCGGCGTGTTGCGAACCGCGTCAGTGAGCCTCAGCGAGGCGTCGATGTCGGAGTCCCTCGTGAGGGACCGTCTTGCTCTAGTGGATACTCCCATAACTCTGAAAGCCTGATGGGAGGTGGTACGCTGGGGCGCGTTCGGGTAATGTCTTGGGGAAGATGCGACGCCACGGTTACGGAAAGAGCGGTAGAGCCATGCGAGCGAGGGGGGAAAAGGTTGTTTTTGGATTAACTTTTTGACCTTTTTGGATTAAGTTTCTTTCTCGGTTAGATTTGGATTAAATTTCTAAGTGACACCATCGAATGAACTTGAACGCAGCAGCGGCACTGAACCGTCATCGTCATTTCGCCGGATCCGAGGTGCCACCCTCCGAGGTGCACATGGTAAAACTGCGAACGGACGGTCAAAGGCGAAGGGAAAGGCAAACGGTTCAAGATTTAGCGGCAGTAGGAATAGTTTTCAGAAGCATATGAAAAGTATTCTAGTGCTTCTGAAAACTATTCCTACTTCTTCTATATCCTAAATCCTTTGCCTTGCCTTTTACTGCTGCACGCGACCGGCAAGCATCTTTGAAACTTCCGAGTTTCAAAGATGCGTTTTGTATTTTAGGTGCACCCTAAAATTACAAAACAGCCGAGCGCTTCCCGTTTGTGCGGGACATTCACATGTATTCCATGGAATATTTCATATGAAATATACACTTGAGCACGAAGGCATCGGCCACGCATCTTTGAAACTAACGAGTTTCAAAGATGCGTTTTTTGTCATTTGGGTGCGCATACCCAAATAACAAATCAGCCGAGCGCTTCCCGTTGGCGTGGGGTATCCAACGCTTGAATGTTGAATATTCATTATAATATGAGTTAGCATACGAGGTTGCAAAGGCATCGGGACAGAATCTACGAAACTGTCCTATGCCTTTGCCTTTGGGTTTGGGTTCGAACGTACCCAAACCCAAAGATGGCAAACAGCCGAGGGCTTCCCGTGCTTCCTAGCGCACGAACCTTGGCACAAATACTGCCAAGATACATATCTTTAAGTTACCCGAAGCTCAAGGCTTCAAGCTACTTGTGCGCGAAACGCGCAATTTGTTTCTAAGGCAGATGTTTTGGGTTTGGGTTCGAACGTGACACCCAAACCCAAAGATGGCAAACAGCCGAGGGCTTCCCGTGCGTCCTAGAGCACGGGACTTGGCAAAAATACTGCCAAGATACATATCTTTAAGTTACCTGAAGCTCAAGGCTTCAAGTTACTTGTGCGCGAAACGCGCAATTTGTTTCTAAGGCAGATGTTTTGGGTTTGGGTTCGAACGTACCCAAACCCAAAGATGGCAAACAGCCGAGGGCTTCCCGTGCGTCCTAGCGCACGAAACTTGGCACAAATACTGCCAAGGGATATATCCTTAAGTTACCTGAAGCTCAAGGCTTCAAGTTACTTGTGCGCCCAACGCGCAATTTATTTCTAAGGCAGATGTTTTGGGTTTGGGTTTGGGTTCGAACACAAACCCAAACCCAGAGATGCCAAACAGCCGAGGGTTTCCCCTGCGTGTGCATGTGTGTTAATTCATATGAAATATTCCATGGAATACATGTGAATATCCCGCACAAACGGGAAGCGCTCGGCTGTTTTGTAATTTTAGGGTGCACCCAAAATACAAAACGCATCTTTGAAACTCGGAAGTTTCAAAGATGCTTGCCGGTCGCGTGCAGCAGTAAAAGGCAAGGCAAAGGGTTTAGGATATAGAAGAAGTAGGAATAGTTTTCAGAAGCACTAGAATACTTTTCATATGCTTCTGAAAACTATTCCTACTGCCGCTAAATCTTAAACCCTTTGCCTTTCCCTTTGCCTTTGACCTCCCGTTCGCAGTTTTACGATGTGCACCTCGGACCTGTCTCAGGTCTGATGATATCTCGATCGCGCGGAATCAGTTCCCACTTCGTGCCCAATATCGATCCTGGCGGATGATGGCGGAATGTGATCGTGTCATTCGATGGTGTCACTTAGAAAGTTAATCCAAATCTAACCGGATGAAAAAGTTAATCCAAAAAGGTCAAAAATTTAATCCGGAATAAACCCCGAGCCGAGCGAGGGGCACTGGAAGACGTCGTCGAGGTCGAAGGTGCTATAGCCACCAGCCCAAAAATCGGTAGCAAGCGGGATCAGGGCAAGCGTAATACCGTAAATGAACATTGCGTCGACTAGGCCCGGTCCAGGTCGAACCCCCATAGCTGCGGCTCAAGACGCTCACCGCAAACCGCTCATCTCAAATTTCCCGTGCGTACCCAAACGCGCCGTCGCGCACCACCTCTCAAAGCGGCTGCTTTAGCCAATCATGGCCAAATTGGCTGTGGAAAAATAGCGTGGAATGGGTCCACGACCTACTGGAATATCCCGGTTCAAGATATCAGACAGTCAGTGAACCAATATAGATAAACTCGTATAAGAAATAAACCCTAAGCTAGAAATACCCGGAACGGTCACGGAGTCGGAACGGTCTCGGTCCTAGCTACCTGTGACACTCGGTGTGTCACAGCACGGGCTTACGGATCAGTCACAGGTCCAGTGTTGGCTACCTAGGAATCTGTCATAGGGGCCTGCACCGGGACTCCCGGTCAGGGCTGCCTATACAGATTTCAGCAGCTGATTCGTCGTTTTCGTGGCGCTCGAGGACTTCCGCAATCGAGAACAACGCCGCCACCCACGTTCATCGTGGCCTAGCTTGAACCCTTAAAAAAACAAAAAAATAGAATGACGGTTTGCAAGTCTTGCGTGCCCTTAGGTGCTAGAAGTTTAGGCAGCGCCCCATGCACGGATGTGCTTCTAGTTGGGTTGAGAAAGGCCCCTTAGGCCTAAACATTCTAGTAGCATTTGGGTTAGGATTTAGGGTTTGCTTGCTTCGGGATGGCCACTCACACCTTCGGGGTGAGGTGGTGTCACGGGGAAGCTGATTTCCCCCCCACTGTATGGGGGCCTGCTTCTCCCTGTTTCACCCCTCCACGTGTGTGTCATGTGACACCCTTAGCCGTGACTCTGTTCCGTGACTGATAAAGCCTACTGAACACTGGGTGGGAAGGATAGCATGACCAGGTCGTGGCATCGTGACCCGAAATCGCGACGTCACATCGTCAAGGCGTGACGCAAGCGTCGTCGCTTTCGTTTCGCCGGCGATTACCGGAATATCCTAGTACACCAGATATCAGATAGTCCCGTACTCAGTGTGGATAAACTGTCTAAGATAAATAAACCCTAAGCTAGATATACCCGGAACGGTCTCGGACGGTCTCAGAGTCTAGCCTACCTGTGACACAGCGTGTGTCACAGCACGAACCTACAAATCAGTCAGCAGTCCAGTGTTGGTCCTAGGAGTCTGTCATAGGGGCCTGCACCGGGACTCCCGGTCAGGGCTGCTTATACAGATTTCAGCAGCGATTTCTGGCGAAATCGTACCTGCTCGCTTGTTCCAAGATTCGATCTAGCCTCGACTTCTGTTGATAACGCATAACCCTCTGAAACTCGACACTCTGCGCACTGCGCTACACATCGATTGGGGCATGCCCGCAGCGCTGGGGCATGCCCGCTGCGTATGCCCCAAAGTACGACTCGTATGCCCCAACGCTTGAAAACAAAAAATAACTTTTTCATGCCTGTCTGCCTATTACCTCTTTCTCGTGAAAATGCCTAGCGTTTCCCGTGACCCAGCTGAGTCTGCCGAAAGGTATATCGCAAAAGTCGAAAACCGCATCCGTGACGGCGTAGATGCCGACGGCTGCTGGCTTGTGGACCACTGCGTGGACTGTAAGTTCGACCCCATCTCAAGGAGAAAAGAAAGCCTGCGCTGTCGCAAAAAACATGATGGGCCCAATTGGTACACCAGCGTCTTCCCCGCTAACGGTCGTTGCTTGGTGGAGTACTGCGTGGATAAGACCCAGCATCTTGCCTGGTACGCTTCCTAACCCTTCTCCGATAATCTTCCTGCACACAGTATGCACGCTTATCGCGCGTTTTTTATGGCAGGATCAAGTCGCGCGATGAAGACACCGGGCTCTACACCGTTCAGGACGCCACCCCCCCATACGCGTTCCATGAACGCGTTACTCTGGAGTGTCATTTCTCCCAGGGGAAGGGCACCTTCCTCGTTCACTGCGGCAGCAGATTGGACGAGGAAGGCTTCAAGCGCATCGAGGAGGTTACTGGGTTTTCCCTCCTTCCCAAGGTGGTGCACCCAGCCGCTGGTAATCTTCTTTCACCAACGCGTGACCCTTATCTTTTTCCCCCGAACTTTATTTATTTAGAGATTCCCCTCTTGTCTTCTGCAGCTGCAGGCCCTCCTCCTCAGGACGCTGGCGCGTCCGTAGCGCCGGTCTGCAAGAAGCGTTCGCATGAAGAAGGTTCGTCCTTTTCTCCTTATGTCTCATACCTGACGTGTGCCCCATGCCCTACTGCAGACCGGATCTTTATTTACCTAGACATATTTCCCCTCTTGTCTTCTGCAGCTGCAGGCCCTCCTCCTCGGGATGCTGGCGCATCCGCAGTGCCAGCCTCCACCAAACGTTCGCGTGATGAAGGTTCGCCCTTTTCTCCTTATGTCTCATACCTGACGTATGCCCCATGCCCTACTGCAGACCGGTTCTTTATTTATCTAGACATCGTTCACCGATTCTCCTCTTGTCTTCTGCAGGTGCAGGCCCTCCTCCTCGGGATGCTGGCGCATCCGCGGTGCCAGCATGGGGCAGGAAGAAACCTCGGGCTTCGCATGTTGCAGGTTCGCCCTCTTCTCCGTATGTCTCAAACCTGACGCATGCCCCATGCACCACTCCTGACCGTATGCCCCATGCCCCACAGAAAAACCCTATGTCCCAAGCCCCATTGCTAACTGTATGCCCCATGCCCCACAGAAAGATGAAGACTCGTATGCCCCACATGCCCTACGGCACACCGTATGCCCCATGCCCCATACCCCACGGCACACTCGTATGCCCCATGCCCCACAAAGAACTGGTCTCACCCATGCCCCATATGCACTTGTGCCCTATGCCCCACAGCCACACCGTATGCCCCAGCTCCCATGCCCCATTCCCCATGCCCATGCCCCATCGCACACCGTATGACCCATGCCCCACATGCCCATGTCCTATGCCCCACGCACACCGTATGCCCCATGCCCCATGCCCCATGCCCCATGCCCCACTGCACACCGTATGCCCTGTGCCCTATGCCCTACAAAGACACCGTATGCCCTATGCCCCATGCCCCACTGCACACCGTATGCTCCCATGCCCCATGCCCCATGTCCCATGCCCCATCGCACACCGTATGCCCCATGCCCCATGCCCCACAAAGACACTGTATGCCCATGCCCCATGCCCCACCGCACACCGTATGCCCTATGCCTCATGCCCTATGCCCCATGCCCCACCGCACACCGTGGCAATTCTATGCCCATGCCCCATGCCCTATGCCCTATGCCCCATCAGACACCGTATGCCCCATGCCCCATGCCCCACCGCACACCGTATGCTCCCATGCCCCATGCCTCCCATCCCGCTGACCTGCTTTAAGTTCTATGCCCCATACCCCATGCCCCATGCCCCATGCCGTTTGTCAACTAGTATTGTGTGTGTGTGTGTGTGTGTGTGTGTGTGTGTGTGCGCCCAGGACCAGGACCTTCGCGACCGCAAAAGCATGTGTCATGGGCAGACCAACCATCC
>LGRX02000171.1:22836-34428 GCA_001247695.2 Cymbomonas tetramitiformis
ATGCCCCATGTCCCATGCCCCATGCCCCATACCAGCCCACTGCTGACTTTTCCCATGATCATTCTTACAGGAGCCTGAAGGCATCGGCGGAATTCCTCGGCCTCCCGGAAGTTCAAAGTCCGGTTCCCGACGCATTGCACTGTCACATCAAGGGCTTGCTCATGCAGCGGGTGAGTGGACAGCCGTTGACCGGTTGGGGCATTAAAGCCCATCATGTCCTCAATGAGTTGCAGCAGTTTGTGGGGGCCGCAATGAATAAGGACCTGCAGCAATGTAGGAATGCTGACTGCCTCGAGCATCAGCGGTTGTTTCGGGCTATTCGTGTAGCTTTACATAGACTAGGACTAGCCGACCTGTTAAACCCATCCACGGGGACAGGGGATGCAGACAATCCCGTGGTATTGTGAAGATAACTGTATATTTTTGTATATATGTATGTGAATATCTGATGTACCGTATCTGATATATGATGAAGATGTGTTCTGCCTACAGGAGGCGCCACGTGGAATCCTCTATCTCGTTGGCGAAATTAGTTTCCCCTGCTCGGTATCGGCGCGCGAGGATGAGTTCTTAGATTTTCTGGAGTCAGGTCGGACGGTGGAGGAGGTCAACCTTGCTGCTCGGGTAGTGGAGGGGGCGGACCCGTACTTGTATATCCTCTGGCAGCTTGGCAAGCTGCGCAAGGAGCGGCTGCACGTTGTCGACTTTCGTCAACTTTTAAGGCTCGATGGCGACCAGCGGCTGCGATTACCCTCCCTGCTTCCAGTTCAGTACTCTATGGTGATCGCTGGTGACATCACCAGTATGGGTCTCGTCGCCGAGGATATCGCCGTCCTGGATGGCTTCTTGGGTGCAATCGAACCTGGACTACTCTCACCGGCATCCAGGGAGTTCGAGATGTACGTGAGGGACAAGGACAGGTGCCTGCCAATTGGCCTTTTCGAAGAGCAACTGCGACGTACTCTGGTAAAGTGTCCAGACCCTTGCACCTCGGAGTTTCGAGATTACCTTTTACAGGAGCTAGGGGGCGTTGGTTCGTCTACCCTCGTCTTCAAGCCGCAGTTCGGCTCTTGCGGTAATGGCATGTGTCGGTGGCACGAAGACGGTTGGGAAGACGAAGAGGAGCCGAATGCAGGTGGGATTTATGTCGTGCAAATCGGTAACGCCGACATTTCCAAAGGTATGCCCCATGCCCCATGCCCCATGCCCCATTGCACACCCTATGCCCCATGCCCCCCGCACACTCCTTTTGCCCCATGCCCCATGCCCCATGCCCCATGCCCCGTGCCCCATACCCCACCTGGACACCCTATGCCCCATGCCCCACCGCACACCCTTTGCCCCATGCCCCATGCCCTTGCCCCATGCCCCATGTCTCATGCCCCATGCCCCATGTGCCCCACCGCACCCTATGCCCCATGCCCACCGCACACCCCTTTGCCCCATGCCCCATGCTGCCCTTGCCCCATGCCCCATGCCCCATGCCCCATGCGCCCCATGCCCCATGCCCCATGCCCCACTGCACACCCTTTGCCCCATGCCTCATGCCCCACTGCTGACTGTATGCCCCATTCCCCACTGCTGACTGTATGCCCCATGCCCCGCGTGCAGGGAAGATATCTTCCTGGGATTGACCGGCCCGGGGCCGTGTCACGGAGGCCCGGGCCGAAGGTGGGCCGAAGGAAAAGTTGCGGATGGGCCGAGTCGCATTGAGGGGAAAATCGATAAATTTCCAAAATTTTATCGATTTTTGACAAATTGTCATACTTGAAATTAAATTTTTGCGCCTGCGGCGGGCAATTTTGGGTTCGGGCCGAGACGGGCCGAAATGTGGCCGAAGTAAATTCCCAATGCGGGCCGAGTCATCTCCGCGGAAGATATCTACCCTGCCCGCGTGGCAGGTGAACACCGTATGTGGCTCATGCCGGTGACCAACGGCATGCGAGTCATATTACATGCAAAGACCTTCAGTGACAACGGCCTGATATCGATCGTGGCCGCGGAGTCTGACGATCCTTCAGACGAAGATGCTAGGAGGCCATGGGAAAGGGATGCCGCTTTATATGACCTGTTACGGCGAGTTTTTAAGCACATCTCCGAACTCTTCGATTTGCACGGGGCCCCATTCCGTGTAGATGTGTTCCAATCCGCAGGACGATGGTATGTGAACGAGCTAGAAGTGTTTGGGGTAGGCGAGCTGCTGTCGGGGTTGGACGGGCGCGAGTTTGATGCACTTTTGAAGGTTATTGCCAAATCGATATATCTCAAGTGTAGTGTAGTGTAACTTAGTGCAAGCCATTAGCAATTGTAAACACGATTCTTGTATATAGTGTAAATAAGATTGATGGTTGCACCTGCCCCGGACGTGCCCTTCAGCATGCCCTTCAGCGTGCAACCCAGCATGCAACTCAGCATGCAACTCAGCATGCAACCCAGCATGCTTCAGAGCCAGTCCTTGCACGCCCCTATAATATTCATATTACATACATGATTATGAAAATACTGCACTGGACATCCTAGTTCTTCTTTGGCACTTGCGGTAATGGCATCAGACTCTTTTGGATGTCTGCCTTAGAGTAACTTTGTAACAGGCCATCATGAAAAAACACGACGTAGGGGCAGTCCTCCCGGGATGTACGTAACGCGACTGTCCCATATGCTGTCGCCCAGTCCGGAAATTCCACACCAACTTGCCTGACAGGTACATAACATTACAGTGTACATAACATCTTCCCTCTGACCTTTATTCCAGGCGCATCCGCTTTCCACATGCTTTGCAAGTTTTCCCTGGTACTTCCTGTATGCTGCTTGGGCCTCCTGTTTGTCGATTTCCTTGATGCGAGCTTTCAGAGTCCTGCGTCATCCTCAGCCCGAGTGGTTAGATCAGCTGGGCCCTTATGTGGGGCATGGGGCATGGGGCATGGGGCATGAGGTATACGATGCTGCGTGGGGCATGGGGCATGGGGGCACAGGCAGCTTTTATAAGGGCATGAGACATACGATGCTTGATCCTGTTATGCGTGCTTGATGGGGCATGAAACATGGGCATGAAGCATGGGCATGGGGCATGGGGCTGTGGCATGGGGCATGGGGCATGGGGCACAGGACATGCGATGCGCGGTGGGGCATGGGGCATGGGGCATGGGTGGGGCATGGGCAATTGAACGCACGTATTGTATGCCAGCAGCTCATCGGTGGTCGCCCATTCACAGACGCCAGTTTGATATTGCGTGTAGTAGGAAGCAACCACTCCACCTCTCTTGGTGTTCTTCACCTGCCGCTCCCCCCTCAGTCGATTGACGATATGAACATTGTCTTCCACGTGGGAGTCTTCGGGCTTCTGGCTCGAGGCGGCCTCGGCCAGTTCTTGCTCCTTTATTAGCCCCGCGATGGTATTATATCTTCCGGTTGTCTTCGGTGTCTTGCGCTTTCTGTTATTCTTCCGAAGTGCAGCGGAGTCCACCTTGTCCAGCTTCCTTTTATTTGCTTGCTTGCCATGACCTCCATCCCCCTTACTCACCAAAGCCGTACCATCAGCAGCAGGAGCAGCAGTTGCTAAGTTGATACGCTTGCGGACATGAGCATGGTGCACCGCTTGGGTGGCGGCGAGGCCAACACGATATTCGAAAAAAACGTATTGATGTTGCCTTGGACGATGGGCTGTAGTCTGCAATGGCGGATTGGAACCGAGCAATCGCATCTGAGGCTGGCACGTCACCAGAGGTCGCATCTGAGGCTGGCACGTCCTCTACCGGGACCTCGGGAGGTTGCACGCATGCGTCCGCTTGCTGAGATGGGTGCACGGCAGGTTGAGGGAACAAGGAATCCTCCTCGCCAAGCTCCGGGGCATCCGAAGCCCGACCGTCTTCCACCAATAAATCGACGGCCTCACCAGGCGCCCCCTCCAGGGACGTAGGGTCACCGACCGCCTCCTCTGCCAATAAATCGACGGCCTCACCAGGCGCCCCCTCCAGGGACGTAGGGTCACCGACCGCCTCCTCTGCCAATGAATCGACGGCCTCACCAGGCGCCCCCTCCAGGGACGTATGGTCACCGACGCACCGCCTCCTCCGCCACATTGGGGGGGTCCACAGCCTCTTCAAGCGTTTCCAAGGTCGCGAGTAACAGACCTTGGCGCTTACGATCTGCAGCACCTAGGGGTTGGAGCAAGGCTGCTTGTGAAAGGTTTTCGAGCTCTTGGTGAAGAGACCGTAGCAAGTCGATGGGCAGAGTGGGATTTGATTGGGTTGGGGCGGAACCGGGCGTTGCCGCTGGAGGCGGCGGGCAGAAAATATGACTCGTGCCCTTCATACTGAACAGTTGTTTGTCAATAGCCACCTTGAAGATATGCTTACACATCCGGCCTTGCTTGGCAATGTGGCATGTTCCCAAACCCAGGTGCAGCGGTTGGGACACCTGGACGGACAAAATGGTGCCACTTTAGTGGGTGGCATGAATGGGGCATACAGATTCTATCTAGCAATGAGGAGTAAACACCTGTTTTAGGAACAAGGACACCTCGCATGCTGGAGCTGGGACCGGTGGCTTCTTTTTGCGCCCCCCTTGCCTGAAGGCGGGATGGTCTCAAATGACTCCGAGGCAGCCGATCCAACCTCCACGACAGTTTGTGCTGTTGACACGTCCGTCTCCTGCGTCGCCTTTTTTTCCGAGGGAAAGGTGTACAGGACGGGATCTTGTGTTAAGTCCGTGTCGTACACAATACCAGCCAACTCTGCAGCTTTGATGATGGTAAACTGCAAGAGCGGTGACGCCATGTAAGTTAACAACACGCTAACGGTGGTAAAAGAAAAAAGAAAAAGAGACACCCTTGGACGGGGTGTGGGGCTTTGTGAGTCCCCTCGACTCTTTCCTTTTTGTTCCTTAGTCTGGTTCCTTGTCTACTTTTTTCCTATATAGTCTGTTAAGGCTTACTGCATATCCTGTCGCTAGGTCGTGTATTTTCCTGAGTAGGTGTAGTGCTTCCTGCTTGTCAAATCCTAAATGTTTGGTTAGTATTTTCTCCGTGTGTTCGTATATCGTTCCCGTGTTGCCGAATACCATTACGTGTAGCGTTACCCTGTACCCATATAATTCCAGTAGCTTTACCAGCGGTGTGTACTTTGTGTACTTTGTCTTCAGTGCTTCCTCCCAACTCATTTCGTCTGTGTATGTTACCTCTATCAGGTGTATGTGACCCGCTTCCGCCATTGCCTTTTGGTGTGTGTACCCAGGCTGCTCATTCCTCTTTTCAGTTCCCTCAAGCATTACTATGTCTACGTAGTGTGGTATGGTGTCCTTACCGTGCTCTGGTGCTGGTGTGTTTCGTCCGTCCAGTCTGCATTGCCCCCTTGTGAGGAGGAAGTCTTCTATTGGCCTTCCATTGTTCATTCCCTTCCCTTTTTTCCCCGCATGGGTTCTTATTACACACCCTCCTTTCCTACCTTTGCTAATTGCTTTTGCTATCATTTTGGTGGTCTCATCCGACCTGCTTATTACCATGTTCTTTATCTCCCTTTCTGTGCATCCTCCCAGCACATGGGCTGTGCGTACGAAGCCTCCCGCGTTTACTTGCCTGGGCATCCCGCAGCATTTACATTTTTGCGACCTTCTCCCTCCTTGCTGTTTTTTGTATGGTCCTGCCGGTAGCTTGTTTGCCCGGCATCTTAGCAGGACTGTCACATCATGCTCGTTTAGGTATTCTGTTCCTTTCTTCCAGTATTCATTAGAGAGCTTATGCATGGCTTTATCACCTTTCAGGTGCTGCATGTATTTTTTTGGCTTTTCTCGTGTTGCTGTCAGTATTTTTTCCATCGAGGTCCTCCTCCATTCCCTCGCTTGGTGTACTTCCTTTTGCGCTGCTTCCTGTTGCTGTACCATTTCCTGGAGTGCTCTCCATTCTTCCTGTGCTTCCTCCTGTTGTTGGGCCATTTCACTGAGCTCAGCTGCAGTGTCCTGCTGTGTTGTCATGCCCTTATTCTGTGTTTCCGGTAGCTTCAGTTTCTGAGTTGGCCCTCTTGCAGCTTCTCCTTGGGCTTCCCTTGGCCCTTCAACTTCCCGTAGGGCTGGTTGGTCGGGTTCTGTCTGGCTTCGGGTTCTTCTTCGTTTTTGTCTTCTTCCTTGTCCTAATGCCTCCTCCTTCTGTATTGTTCTTGTCTCCCCTGCCTCATCCTTATTCAATCCTACTTCTCGCGTGCTCTCTTGCCCGTGTTCCCTCTTTTGTTTGGCTTGTTGCGCTGTTTGTACTTGCTGCTCCTGTATTAGTGCCTCCTCCTCTTGCCGTTCCATCCACTGGAGTTCCAGTTCCTCTTCCTGCTCTTGTTGCCATTCTGGTTCGTCTGGCCAGGTGTCTGCCCAGGCTTCTACTATTTCTATTTCTGTAGGCTCCCGACTTTTCTGTGCATACTCTGCCTCCATCCTCTCAATGCGTTGTCTTTTGGTCTCCCATTCTTCGGGCCCGGTTTCTAGTTTCCTTTTTAGTCTTTGTATTATGTTTGTTTCTCCCGTCAATTTTGCCTCCCTTACCTTTTTTGTTACATGGTTGAGTATTGCTTGGTGTCCTTCCAGTTGTCTACCTGTGGCCTCACATATTGCCAGTAGCATCACTGTATCTGTGTTGTCGTGGTTAAGGCCGTATTCCCCTTCTTCACAGGCCTTTTTTGCCACCTCGTCCGCCATTTCATTCCCATGTATTCCAACATGCGCTTCAACCTTGTATAGGGCCACCTTTGTTCCCTCCCTATTTAGCATTTGTATTTGCTTCATTATTTTCCACAGTATGTCCCTGTGTACATGCCTTTCCAGCGTGTGCGGCCTTCTCTTCATGTTTTGTATTTGGTAGAGTGAGGTTAGACTATCTGTACATATGCTGACTTTTTCTTTTCCCGAGTTTGAGTCTAGTGTTAGTGCCATATATATGGCAGTGAGCTCCGCCCTGTTAACAGTTTGGCAGCGTCCCGTCCATCTCTGCATGTGGTTCGTTGCCCGTCCCCCTCTTGGGTCCCAGACTCCTGCCGCCGTTACTTCCTCGACTTCCCCGTTTTCCTTTTTGACTTTCCTTTGGCTTCCATCTGTGTAGACCATATCGTTTTTGTTATGCCTCCTGTGGGGCTCTGGGTATCCTTTTCCGTGGTTGTCTCACCGGCTTTCTGGTGGTACTTCGGCTTTCTCTATTTCACCCCTTTCCCACTGCAGCCATTGGTCCCCGTTTATGTCTTCTTCTGTTGTGTCTGGGCCCGTAAACTGTAGTGCCCATCTTCTTAGGGCGTCCCTGTTTATTTCCTCTCTGCTCCATGTGGTGTTGGCTCTTAGTACGTCCATAGTTGTTGGCCTCGGCCCCCTGTCCCCTCCTCTGTGCTCCCCTTCTTTTTTCATGTCTTCCATCCAGCGGTCAATTATCTCCTCTGTGTGGTTTTCCAGGTGGCCGCTTGGCAGTGCTTGCACGACCGGTAGATCATGGTTTGTCCATGGCGCTGAGTCTATGACGCAATCCTTCTCCCATTCTGTAATTGACCTAGGTCGCCTGTCCGCATCTCTGAGGGTAAGAGGCCTGTGCATGTAGCATGCTCTGCCTATCGTCCTGACTTTGCTTTGCGGGCACTTGAGAAGGGCCTTGCTGAATATGTCGTGGGGTTTAAGTGCGTCCGGGCAGTATTTTCTCCATCCTGCCGCATTTGCTACTACCAGTATTCTCATGTTCCAGTTGCATTGTTTGGGTTTTTGTAGGTTCCCTTGCATCCAGTGGTCAGGTGGCAGGAAGGTGAACTGCCCTTCCTTTATCTCGAGCAGCTCGTGTACCCTGTATCCCATGTGCTTGTTCAGCAGTTTTCTATACGGGCTTTTGGCATATGTGGGGTATATCCCTACCCCCAGAACGGGTTCGGCCGTTTTTGTAGAGTTAATTGCCTTTTTCAGTGCCTTGTAGAGGTCCCCTGCTGTATAGCTGTTTTTTAGCAAGTCCTTCACGAAGTATTCCTTTCTATCTTTTTGCGACATGCTAAAAATGTTTTCGCGAAAACCCTTAATATCTGCCGATGAGAAAGATAGACAGCAGTGCGACTTGCAATTGCACCTAATGGTTTCTGCCATTGATATACTCTCAGCCTGCAAACGTCGCTGCTTGATACTAATTACGCCTTCATATTTCTTCTTGCGTATGTCGGATTCGGACGGTTTGCGCACAGCAATCTGCTTGTTTACTTCACCGTTCAAACACCGAAGAGTGTCTCCATCTAGCGCGCCTAAACTTGTCTCTGAAAATTCTGTATCAAGTCTGCTTTTTATCTCATTCAAGTCAATTTCGCGCAAAGCGCGTGTCCCGGAAACGCGTGAAGAATTGGAGCTAACTTCCGATCTAGAGTCAAAGGCGCGTTCCAAAGGATCATTTGCGTATTTGCGCTCGGGGCTATGCTTGGAATTGGCTCCTGATCAAAGAAGTCGGCCTCTAACTCCATATAATATTCAATAACGAATTTCGGGCACGGTTTGCAGATAATCTCGCAACCCTCGTCAAAAGGAATCGAAAACATATTTTCGTCAAAATTAGCCGTCATTAGCTTATGAAGCCGTTTTTTACGTTCTGAAAATGATATGGACTGACGAGTCAACATAGACCTTCTATCTTCTTGGATCGATCGATTCTCGATTTCAGCGCAAATGACACCATGTTATCCTAAAATCGTATCTCTGATCTGAACAGACCGAATCAGGAAGCGGCAGCAAATGTCATTTCTGACAAAAATCTGACATCGATATTTGAGATGTCATTTTTAGCCGACAGAAATGACTTGCAATATTTTGCTAAAGTTACATCACTTTTTTTAAAGTTTCTTCACACACACCCCTTTCACAGTTGACAGCCAATTTCTCTCATTTTAGTATGGCGACTGCAGAAGCATTTCAACAACTGAGAGATAATTACGTCTGCCACGACTATCTCGGCTCTAGGTCGAGCATTATTCGGACGCTTGAAACCGACCGTCCCGCAGACACCTTGCAGTTGATAATTCACCGGACTGACATTACAGACGAGACTCCTGAAATGGTTTTCAATTTTCCCAGTATTCAGGGGAACCGAGGGATGACTGTAGATACAGAGGGCAACCTCCAATCAGAAAAACGAGTGGCGTTTAGTATAGTCGAACACGACAGGTTCTTTTTGTGTTTTGTCGTACTTAGGAACAATAAAATGACTCTGATCGAATTGAGCAGCTTGGGTTTTGAGTTAACCCTGAGCTGTCCAAGGCACACCAATCGGCTTTCAGCTGTCGACAACCTAAAACACAGAGCAGAGGCAGCAAACAAAAACACAGAATTCGTTTTGGCGAGCTATGTAACCCAGGCGTGGAAAACGCCGATTGCAGCGCCTTTCTGGAAAAGCAAGGAGCCCGCGCGGGAAAGCCAGGCCTGGCTCATGCGCAGCGGAACAGAGCCGCGCACGTGGCGCTGCATGGAGGCATACCTCAAAGAGAGATCGAGGGGCAAGGCAGCGCAGCAGACCTCTGAGATCTCTCAGGCGTGCGGCGTAAGTGGGCTCGCTTCGCACAATAAGGGATCGCATCGCTTCGCTTCGTTTCAACAAACACTACTGACTGCTGGCCAATCAGAGGCTGACCAGCTCGCACATGTGAGAACGACCAATCGGAAGGTGCACCAGCGTGCAAGGGGTAATAGAACGACGAATCAGAGGCCGGCGACGACAAGGGTGAGGAGGACATCCCGTGGGAGACGGGTAGATCGGGAGGGTGAGGGGAGCGACCTCAACAGCGTTCTCTTTGCCCTCCGCGGAAGGCTCGAAGCGATCATTGCTCTTCGTGGAACCCTTTTGAGAGAGCTGTTCTGGAACAGCCGCGTCTGGAAACCAGTATGACCTGCACCACTTGCGCCTCGCTGAACTCGGCCGTAACCAATGAGAGCACTTCTGAAAGACGTGCTGCAGGAGGCTCCTCCCTGAGGGCATCTGAGGTACATTTGCGGGGTGCTGAGAAGGAAACATATGAACCGATCCGTGCGCGGTGGCATCTAGCACATGCCATCCACGGTTTCAGACGCAGCAATGTGTGATGTGGCACGGCATGCGTCCCTTCTGGGCTCGGGTTTTGGGGAAGGGCGGTTAGGCGCGGCCAAGCGCCCAAGATGGCCTCGGAAGAGCCCAAGCAGTAGTCAAAGCACTTTGGTGACGGGAGCTCCCGCGAGGTGCATACTTGTGCAGGAAGAATAGAGGGTGCTGCCGCTGGCCATATTGCGTCGGCAGAACCTGGTCGAGGTACCACGTGGTGAAGCTGTACAGGAAGATGTCCAGAATCACCATGCCGTACACTAAAGCCAGCGTGAAATCGGATTGCTGAAAGATTTTGTCATTCATCGTGCCCATAGACACCCCGTATCTGCATGGCACAGGGCGCGTCCATTCGAGATGTCAAAGCGAGCGAGGGCGCTTACGGAGAGACGCGCCGGGCCACTTCCGTTGGGGCGCCACAGGACAAATAGGACGTCGGAGGAACGAAGCCTCCCGGCAAACCCAGCTCTAGTCCTCCCTAGTCTCTAATCCCCCCGTCTCTAAGCTCCCCTAGTCTCTAATCCCCCCTAGTCTCTTATCCCCCTACTAGTCTCTAATCCCCCTAGTCTTTAATCCCCTAATGTCTCAATCCCCAGTCTCCAATCCTCCTAGCCTCGAATCCCCCTAGTCTCTAATCCCCCAGTCTCTGACCCCCAAGTCTCTAATCCCGCCTAATCTCTATCCCCCTAGTCTCTAACCCCCTAGTCGCTAATCCCCCGAGTCTACGATCCCCCCTAGTCCCTAATCCCCTTGTCTCTAATCCCCCCGTCTCTAAGCCCCCCTAGTCTCTACAGTGCGTGCTCACATTTAAGAATATGATGCTATAAGAATATCGGCCCGGAAAATGCTGAAAATCCCCTAAGAATACTGGGTACGGACCAAAAGTTTTGGAGTATCCTTAATGTCCTCCGAGCTAAGAAAATTCGGTCCGCGAAAGTAGCAACGCACGCCATATCGTTAACAATATACATATAATAGGGCGCACGCGTGATGGCCCACCTCGCTATACGGTAGTGCTAGGTCAACCGCGCACGTCACCCACCACTACGGTAGTACACAAGGGCGGGAGTCAAAATCTGCCCAATTAATCGATCCCGAAGGGCACCATATTGGCTATCACTTATGAGGCCCTCAGTATGGTCTTTTAAGAGCCTCAATTCGTTTTGCCGTGCTGCCGAATCCATGGTCAACTGCGAAGTGATGTGTGGCAAAACCGGAAGGGAATGCTCTCACGTCGTCAGTTCGAGTTGTTTGAATGTCACTTTCAAAACTAAGGATGTTTATACCGCAAATACCATGTGACGTGCCATGTGACCTGGCACATAACGTGCTCGGCGAAGTTGAGAATATTTGGTCCGATATATGGCATATCCTTATTGGAGCATTTCTTTGCTCGTAAGGATAGAAACACCGAATTTGGAAATATCGCTAAGAATATCCGGTCCGGCCGAAATGTTCCGATATTCTTATATATGAGCACGCACTGTAATCCCCCCTAGTCTCTGATCCCCCTAGTCTATAATCCCCCTAGTCTCTAT
>LGRX02000172.1:0-32803 GCA_001247695.2 Cymbomonas tetramitiformis
CGCCTGATCCTCAGGGGCTCCATGTGATAGTGGGCGGTACCGTACGGGCGACGGTGTGCATGGTGGGAAGGCGCCCGGTTGTAGAAGGTTGGCATGTTCAATATGTGGGGACAGCTCCCCGGGCACGCGCCTGTAACCCGAGGTATGTTTTGTGGCGGGTTGTTGTGGATGCCCATGGGTCGGGAGTTGCGTGTTAAGGGGGCTGTTAGCACTCTCCACGCGCCCCCGGACCCGCGACGGGTGGTGGCATCAAGCCGATGGGTCGGGAGTTGCGTGGTAAGAGGGCTGTTAGCACTCCCTACGCGCCCCCGGACCCGTGGCGTCACTGAGGTACGGTGCGGGTTGCGGTGTGTATGGTAGTCGCATGGGAAGTGCGTAGTCTGTTGGTGACGGCTGCGATGTGGGGATAGCTCCCTGGGCACGCGCCTGATCCTTAGGGGCTCTATGTGATAGTGGGCGGTACCGTATGGGCGACGGTGTGCATGGTGGCAAGGCGCCCGGCTGTAGAAGGTTGGCATGTTCAATATGTGGGGACAGCTCCCCGGGCACGCGCCTGTAACCCGAGGTATGTTTTGTGGTGGGTTGTTGTGGATGCCCATGGGTCGGGAGTTGCGTGTTAAGAGGGTTCTTAGCACTCTCTACGCGCCCCCGGACCCGAGACGGGTGGTGGCATCAAGCCGATGGGTCGGGAGTTGCGTGTTAAGAGGGCTGTTAGCACTCCCTACGCGCCCCCGGACCCGTGGCGTCACTGAGGTACGGTGCGGGTTGCGGTGTGTATGGTAGTCCCATGGGAAGTGCGTAGTCTGTTGGTGACGGCTGCGATGTGGGGATAGCTCCCTGGGCACGCGCCTGATCCTTAGGGGCTCCATGTGATAGTGGGCGGTACCGTATTATGGGCGACGGTGTGCATGGTGGGCAAGGCGCCCGGTTGTAGAAGGTTGGGATGTTCAATATGTGGGGACAGCTCCCCGGGCACGCGCCTGTAACCCGAGGTATGTTTTGTGGTGGGTTGTTGTGGATGCCCATGGGTCGGGAGTTGCGTGTTAAGAGGGCTGTTAGCACTCTCTACGCGCCCCCAGACCCGCGACGGGTGGTGTCATCAAGCCGATGGGTCGGGAGTTGCGTGTTAAGAGGGCTGTTAGCACTCCCTACGCGCCCCCGGACCCGTGGCGTCACCGAGGTACGGTGTGGGTTGCGGTGTGTATGGTAGTCCCATGGGAAGTGCGCAGTCTGTTGGTGACGGCTGCGATGTGGGGACAGCTCCGTGGACACGCGCCCGAACCTTAGGGGCTCCATGTGATACTGTAGTGGGCGGTTCCGTATGGGCGACGGTGTGCATGGTGGGAAGGCGCCCGGTTGTAGAAGGTTGGGATGTTCAATATGTGGGGACAGCTCCCCGGGCACGCGCATGTAACCCGAGGTATGTTTTGTGGTGGGTTGTTGTGGATGCCCATGGGTCGGGAGTTGTGTGTTAAGAGGGCTGTTAGCACTCTCTACGCGCCCCCGGACCCGAGACGGGTGGTGGCATCAAGCCGATGGGTCAGGAGTTGCGTGTTAACCCCTCTTCCGGTATGTGCTTCGAAAACGAAGCATCGAAAATCCTGTACTCAATTTTGATTTGTTGAGGCATTTGACCTCCGATCACAATTTTGAAAACAGATCTGAAAACGTCGCATCAAGGCGCATTCAAACATGTGTATGGAAATTGTGAAGAAGCAACATTTTGCATAAAATTTCAAGTTAAATGAAACCCGACACATACAAGTTCGTTACATTTAAGCTATAAAAGCCCTAATGATGTAACAACCCTCGTTTTGACCGTGGACCTAGAATATGAACTTTATAGGGTTTATGGAGCCGACATTAGGATCAATATTAGGGTTTATAGTTGGGAATATGTTGAGCATATGTAACAATCGCAATTTGCAACTTGACGCTGAAACGCTTTGTGCATGTTTACAACAATATATTATGCACGGTGCAGCGCGATGCGCCTCGCCGAGACGTTTCCGGCGGTATTTTTAAAGTTCGAATTGGACCACGGACACGAGAGTTATTAAAAAAGGGCGGGCAACACCATAATGGCAACATCGACTTACCGGAAGAGGGGTTAAGAGGGCTGTTAGCACTCCCTACGCGCCCCCGTACCCGTGGCGTCACCGAGGTACGGTGTGGGTTGCGGTGTGTATGGTAGTCGCATGGGAAGTGCGCAGGCTGTTGGTGACGGCTGCGATGTGGGGACAGCTCCCCGGGCACGCGCCTGATCCTTAGGGGCTCCATGTGATAGTGGGCGGTACCGTATGGGCGACGGTGTGCATCATGGTGGCAAGGCGCCCGGTTGTAGAAGGTCGGAATGTTCAATATGTGGGGACAGCTCCCCGGGCACGCGCCCGTAACCCGAGGTATGTTTTGTGGTGGGTTGTTGTGGATGCCCATGGGTCGGGAGTTGCGTGTTAAGAGGGCTGTTAGCACTCTCTACGCGCGCCCGGACCCGCGACGGGTGGTGGCATCAAGCCGATGGGTCGGGAGTTGCGTGTTCAGAGGGCTGTTAGCACTCCCTACGCGCCCCCGGACCCGTGGCGTCACCGAGGTACGGTGTGGGTTGCGGTGTGTATGGTAGTCGCATGCGAAGTGCGCAGTCTGTTGGTGACGGCTGCGATGTGGGGACAGCTGCCACGGACAGTAAGCATGCATTGATACTGCCAGTCCGAAGTGGGAGTATGACACGCCTGGTGAATATGACACTGACACCGAGGATGACGTCAGTGAGTTCGATGACTTGGTAGCTGACGATGCTGAGGAACAGGCTGAAGCTCGAAGGTTGAAGAGACTGGGACTGCAGGTGATCATGGATGATAAGGGTGAACTTATCTGGGTGTCAAAGGGCACATCCCCGACATCACCCGTTCAGCCAGAGGATCAGCCTATCCCCGAGCCGAAGTCTGATGCCATATCTGATTATGCTCCAGCCCCTGTGGTGAAGACCGAATCTAAGCCGAAGAAGCCACCTATCATAATCGAATGTAGGAAGACTGTTCCTACTTGTCACTTGGTTGACAGTGATGACGAATCCGAGCTGCCCTCTCGGAGGAAGAGGGCAAGAGGCAACTAGATAAGCTAGAGAGAGATAGACCCCTCTTCCGGTATGTGCTTCGAAAACGAAGCATCGAAAATCCTGTACTCAATTTCGATTTGTTAAGGCATTTGACCTCCAATCACAATTTTGAAAACAGATATGAAAACGTCGCATCAAGGCGCATTCAAACATGTGTATGGAAATTGTGAAGAAGAAGCATTTTGCATAAAATTCCAAGTTAAATGAAAACCGACACATACAAATTCATTACATGTAAGCTATACAAGCCCTAAAGAAAAAGAAAAAGAAAAAAGAAAAAACCACGCCCGTTGGGCGTATGAGTAAATTAATTTCCCCGGCCCTACTCTGGGCCGGACCGCCACAAGTGGCAGCCTTAATGGGACAATTTATACCGGGTGGTTCTTATCTTTTTCCTCATCTTGCTTTTCTTGTCTGAGTCTTCTGTATAGCTGGTATGTGCTGTGTGCATAGCTTACTGTCAGGTTATGTATTCTTTGTAGTGCCTGTGTGGCCTCTTTTCTGTTGAGCCCAAGTTGCTCGAGTATGTCTTGGTTGTGTTTGTACACCGTGCCTGTCCTGCCCACTGCAAACACATGAAGTTTGGCACGGAATCCGTGTCCGCGTAACAGTTGTAGCAGCGGTCCGTATTTCGTGTATTTTTCCAGGAGTTTAGGTCCCCATTTTTCGTCGTCGGTGTGGGCCACCTCTATGAGGTGTAGGTTTTTGACTTTTGCTGGTGCTTCTTTTTGTGTGCATTCCCATCCGTCCTCCATGTCTTCTAGGCCCTCTATCATGACTATGTCCACAAAGCTTGGTATTGTGTCGGGCCCATCGTTTTTGCCTGGGTTGTCCTTCCCGTCGTGTCTGCATTGCCCTCTGGTGAGTATGTAATTTGGGAGTACCCTTGGCTTAACCCCTGGGTCCCTCTTTTTTCCGGTGTAGGCGAGTACTTTGCATCCCCCTTTTCTATGGTGGTCGAGTATGTGTTTTAGCTCGTCTGCGTGGGCGTCTGCCCTGTCCGAGAACATCCCTCGCATTTGTGGGTTGTTGCATCCTCCTAGGGCGTGTCCTACTCTCATGAGGAAGCCCTTTGCGTAGTCCACCCCTTTGTGTCCGCATCCTTCCAGGGTGCACTTTCCGCCTCCTCCGGCTGAGTTTTTCGCCGTCTCATAGTCTTGTGCTGGCAGTATTCTCAGTCTGCATTTGAGTACCGTTTTTCGTGCCGCAAATGTGGCTTGTTTCCAGAAGCCGTTCGCTATTATGTGTAATGGCGTGTCTCCTTTGAGGTGCTTCATTGTTTCGTTTAGCCAGCTCTCGGTGGCCCTGCCCTCTTGAACCGGGGGGGCGTTCCTCTTTTCCGTTCTGTGTGTCATGTCGTGTTTTCGTTGTTTCCATCTTGTTCTGGGCATCGGGTCCTCCATCATTGCATGGACTCTAGACTCCTCCGTGACACGGCGTGGTGAGCTTGTTTTTCGTTTGTCGACTTCCCTTGTGGCTCGTCCCGCTGCTCAATGAGTTCATTGAGCATGTCAAAAATTCCCTCGTCATTGTGTTCCTCTTGGGTCATTTCTAGCCTCTCCGCGAGCTCGTTGAGTTCCTTAAGTATTTCTTCCCCTTCAGAGGGTGGGGGTGGTGTTTCTGCGGGTTCGGGGTCGTTTCCTCGGGTGGGGTCCATTCTACCCTCTGTTTCCCGTTGTTCTTGGTGCTCCTGCACCTCTCGCAAAAGGAGCATCTCCTCTTCCTCCCTCTGTCCCATCATGGCCTTTATTTGCCTGTCTTCTTCGTCTCGGGTCTGGTCGGCTTGTTGCTGCTGGTTGGGTACCGGGTCCCGTATTATCGCTTGTTCCTCTTCAGTTTGTTGCGCTTGGTCATGGTGCGCCTCCCATCTGAAATTGCGCTCAGTTTTCAGTTGGTGGGTCCAGGTTGTGGGTTCTCCCTGGAGTGCAGTCATTTTTGTTGAGAGTCTGCTGTTTCCTTGGGCTTGTCGTTCACGAAGAAGTGTAGTTACGTATTTTTGTACCGCGAGCTTTCCCTTTAGCTCCCTGCTGTTCGAGTCTTCGTCTGGTACCATGGGTTTGACTTTTATTGTCTCATTATTGTCCCACGCTTCCGTGAGGGTTCCCGTAGTACAGGCTTGTTTGGCTGCCTCGTCGGCCTTTTCGTTCCCCACAATTCCCGTGTGTGCCTTGACTTTCAGCAGTGAGACCGCGTGCCCCGCTGCTACTAATGCCTCAATGTTGACTAGTATGGCATACAGGAGGTCCCTTTGTTGGTGGTGTTCCATGTTGTGAGGTTTCGTTCTCATGCTCTCCAGCTGTCTTATGGAGTTGGCACTGTCCGTGCAAATGGTGAGTCTGTCGCCACTTGGTGGTGGCGGGAGCGTCACCGCTTTTTGTATGGCGAGAAGTTCGGCTCTGTTCACCTCCTGGTCCTCGCCTTCCCATCGAATCATGTGGGCCTCCCCTTCCCCGGACCTGGGGTCCCATACCGCGGCTCCTGAGGCCCATTCTTCGGAGGCTGACTTCTTTTCCCAGGCCCTCCCCGTACACCAGGATGGTACGGTCCGTTGCTGGCCCTACAGTGGGGTTCCAGGGGGACCATACATATATACACGGTATGGCCTGCTGCTCCGGAGAGAAGGTTTGGTGCTGCTGGGGCCTGCAACGCATGGGCAGCCTGAATATTGGGTTGTGTAGGACGAGTAGCGCGATTTTCCTGGTTTTGAAAGCCAGGTCTATCTGCGCTACTCGTCCTCGCTCGTCGAGCCAGATGTGGGTGTGTTCGTGGTTGAAAACCCTGGTATAGGGATCTTCAGTGCTGAGCCTGATTGCCGCGTCCAGGTATCGCAGGTACTGGATGGCCGATTCCACCGTTTCAGCCAGGTCTGTTATTTTGAGCTGGGGCCTGCCTTTGGACGGCAGCCCCGTGTGTGTCGTGTGCTCAGGGCTGAGGTCACAGCCCGTGAGGGCTCGGATGTGCAAAGGGACATGGATTCCCTCCATATCGTCCGATCCCTCTGTGGGGACTCCCAGTTTGCTGATGAGGGCCGGCGGGTCTTCAGCCGTGATTACTGGTCGCTTGTTGACGCAGTATTTGGCAGCCTGCTCTTTGATGTATTTCGCAGGCAGTTCCTCAGACCGCTGCTTTCTCGGCATGTCTGAGATTTGCTTTAAGAACTTTTTGGCAGACGGGATCGCCTTCGGTGGGTGCTGTACCACTCCCGGCGTCGCGAATATGTCCAGAGGTTGTGTGAGCGCCTCCTGGATTCTGGTATGGGGGACCTTTGTTGTGTTCTCCTCCTTCGGGGGTTCCCCTTCGGATTCGATGGGTTCTTTTTGTTTTTCGATTTTCGTGGTTTTCCCAACCGGTTTTCCCAACTGCGGTTGTCCCAACTGGTCCCCTTCGGGGCGACCAGTACGGGGCCTGGACTCGCCAGCGCTCCCGATTTTCTTACGTTTTTCGGTTTGAGGTTTTCCCAACTGGTCCCCTTCGGGGCGACCAGTACGGGGCTCAGCAGTGCTGGCGCTCCCGATTTCTGTTTGTTCACCCGTTGAGGGCACCTCCTCAGCACCGTGGTGCTGGGTCTTTGGTTTTTTCACTGCTTGGTCAAAGGTTACAACCTTGGCACGCTTCTGTGCCCTGTCGGATTTTTCGTAGGGCAGGGGAGAGCCAAACTTGTGAAAGAAAGTTTGCGCATCACAGGAGTGTTCTTCGTCGGTGGTGATGCGCCCGCTCAGTTCTGACACTTCCCCTGAGAGGGCGGGTGAGCCTGATTGGGCGCTGGAGTATGGGGATGTTGGTTCGTTGCGTTCCACTGAGTCAACCTGCATAGATGCAGGCTGCTCCTGGGACCACTGCTCGAAGTTCTGTATGTCCTCCGGCCTGATTTGGTCGCTTTGGGTGGGGGAAGCTGCCATATCACTCATTGTGGTTTGGGGTTGAAAGGTGTTTTGGGAGCTGTGGTGTGGTTGTCGCGAGAGGTCTGTGAGTTTTGAATCGGGTGTCGTACGTTTCCGTACCTGGTGTGCGTCAGTCTTCACTCCGCCGGCTTCCGTGTCCTGCGGCCGACAATGAAGACCGTTAGGGCCGTGTCTCATCTCATCTGTCAGGTTGGGCGGGTGTGGGTGGGCCAAATCCTCATATTGCCGTTGGGCAGAATCTCCACGTCGGTATGTTACTTCATTTGTCCTCCCTGCGGGCACAGTTAGTGGCAAGAAAATAATTTTTTGTCGCGGCTCTATTTTTGGGCCCGCGGCTTGTAGGAGGTGGCACGCTCAGGCGGAACGCCGAGAAGTGTTACAAGCCCTAATGATGTAACAACCCTCGTTTTGACCGTGGACCTAGAATATGGGCTTTGTAGGGTTTATGGAGCCGACATTAGGGTCAATATTAGGGTTTATAGTTGGGAATATGTTGAGCATATGTAACAATCGCAATTTGTAACTTGACACCGAAACGCTTTGTGCATGTTTACAACAATATATTGTATGTGCACGGTACGGCACGATGCGCCTCGCCGAGACCCGAAGCAGCGACCCTCTTCTCATTACCCCGGGAAGAGCGTGGCTCGGACCATCCACACACCAGCTCTGGACCAAAGATCTCTGTTGTCTGACAAATCATCGGGTCCACCTTTCTGACACAGTGAGGGTTCTTCGGTGGTGTAAGATTCACCAGGGGAAGCGTCACCTGGGTGTCCATGCCCAAGACTGAGGGTGCGTAAGACACGGCCACACCGCTCCCAAGCTTGATATCGATCATGAGGGAGTTCTTCAATGGTCCAGTACCCACCAAAAAGTCCCACGAGTTGTTCTGCTCAAATGTCACAAAGGCGTGAAGTCGATGAAGAGTCATGTGGGGCGTGCCCGCTGCCAGTATCACATCCACATCATAGCAATAGTGGGTGAACTTGGTGGGGCTGTTGTCACATCTGGTGACCTTGGCCCCAGTGCCAGACTCGTAGACGGTGAGCCCAAGCCGCCTTACCACTGCGATAGCAATGATGTTGCAGTTGGCGCCAGTGTCCATGAAAATTGCTCGATAAAGCATCACCTCCCCTCCAGAGGACACCAGCGCGAGGTCCTCGCAGAGAGTAGCGTCCACCAGCTTGCATATCGGCTGTACCTGCGCCATCTGCAAGGTCTGGTCCTCGGTGAGGTGGTCCTTCATCTTCACCCTCAAGGGCTCGTAGGCTCGGTTCTGGATGGTGACAGCAAACACATGCCCGTGCTCACTGAAGTCCACCACACCACAATCACTTACGCAAGCAGCAGCCGCACACCTGGCTGTCACGAGGTCGACTACCCCATCTGGCATCTCGTCCAGTGGCAACTCCTGGTCATCTGCCTGCCCCTCACACCTCGTTGACACATCCCCTGTCTCCGATGAGACGGTGCTGGGTGGGTCATGGAATTGATGCTCGTTGACCTCAGCAGGGTTTCTGACAACTGGCTCCGAAGAGCCCCTGCCCTCAATCTCCTCGAGGGCCAGGAGAGCGTCGATGTCCTTCGGCAAGTGTATCATATTCTGGGCCAGCAATATCGCTGCAATCTGCGTACATGTCCGCGTGGAACTCCGCAGATGCGATGCCAACAGGTGCACCTTTCTGCTCAGAAGATTTGGAGGAACAGCTCTGGGCACTTGGGCGTCCTTGTCGAACTCCTCGGGCGTCTTGATGATCGGGAAGCCCTGCATCTTCTGCGTGTTGCCCAGCGCGACTGCAGCCCTTGCTTGCAGCTCTGGCATGGAACTCACCTCCGAGTGATCACCAGTGACCTCCTTCTCACCAGCAGAGCCAACGTGCTCCTCTGCAGCATATTTATCCCGCTCGTTGAAGTTGGAATCATACTCCGCTTCGTCCTCTTCGCCATCTGAAAGCGCCTGAGCCTCTGCACCTTTGCCCCCACCAGCTTGCCCTGCTATCTGCATGGACGACAACTCAGCAGCCAGCATGTCCTGCACCTCAGCGCTGGCAGCCGCCCTCTGCTGCTTGGCCTCCGGCAACTTGAGCCACTTCTCCGTAGTGATGCCCATCTTGTGAACACTTGGGGAACATGTGCTTGAGGTTGTATTCTCGCATCTTGGCATTGTTCACCTCGTCCTCATACCTCGAGATCAGGCGCTTCTTGTGAAAGTCCGGAGGCACCTGCGCATCCCTGCTCCCAGTGAAGCAGCGTCCTGTCGAGTGCCACATCTGGGTGAAGCAGTACTTGCACTGCTTGTCCTTCTTGGCGTCAGGAGGCGGGACCTTGTTATAGGGGGACATGGCCCTCTCCGCGTTATTGGCCTCCCGAGGTGGCCTCTTGTTCGCGTCTTCAGCAGCAGGTGTGGATGGCTCTTTCTGCTTGAAGTCCGTGGGCCGGTCCCCAGACTTCTTGGCAGCGCCAGGGCGCCGAATGGCGGCCAACATCTCAGGGAGGTCAATCCCCAGCTGCCTGGCCTCATACCATGAGTAGACGCAATTTGACCTGCGTGTAAGATCCTGCTGAAGGGTCAACGCCCACGCTTCTGCGTCATTCTTCAGCTTGTCCTGCACCTCCACGATGACCTCCAGGTTCTCCCACGTCACCTTGTTAGGGGCGGGGTAGCTGACTCGTAACTGCTAGGAAACGCGCTCCTTGTACTCCTTGATACGAAGCAGCTTGATGCACTCCTCGATGTTCTGCCTGGTGGTGCTGTCTTCTACCATCCTGCCGGCGTTCAACGAGGCTTCCCTGCGCCTACAGCTCTTAACATAAGCAAGGCCATCTTGTTCAGGGGTCTGTGGCTTAGCCACCAGGAGGTCCTCCTTCTCTTTGGCACCCTTCATCAGAAACTTAGCCTCAAGTTCTGCGACGAACGCCCGCAGAGCCCAGAAATAATGAGTATATTCAGTGCCATCGATACCTGTGAGACCCTTGGTTGAAGTCCCCACGGTTTGCCACTCTTCAGAGTCCTCCCCGTCAGCGTCACCATCCTCAAAAGCTTTACAGACTGTCCACGTCTCCCCTGCTTTCATCTCATGAAAGGGGGGTAGTGCACAACGCACAGAGCCCTGGAATGAATCCCTGACAGAGGTGTCCTTCAGGATACGAAATGCATTGGAAGCCATAATGTCATGCTTCTCATACGCAGCGCACCACCACTCATAGGCAGGTGAAGTGGCATGGTCCTCTCCTGCCAGAAAAGAGGGAATGAGATCCCATATAGATCTATAGTCTGGCTGGGAATCCCTGAGTGCCTGCTTCTGCGCTGTGGTAAGGGCCTGGAAAGCTGCAGTTTTCATCTGTCTGCGCACTTTCGACTCGTGGGCTCGTTGCACCCTTCCCACCAGCTCCACAACACGCCTGATGAATGCTGATCTGTCCTCATTCTTACCGCCTGTGTAACTGAGCTTTGGATCTATCTTGTCAGGACTGGCTGTGTCTCTGTCAGAGCGCTTCATGTCCTCCAAACTCTCAAACGCGAACAGAAAGTTGTTAGCCGGGGGAGTTACTGCTGCTGCTACTGCTGCTACTGCTGCTGCTGCTGATGCCGGGGGAATGGACTCTGGTGCCGACTCCTCCGTGCTCATAAAGTTGCTAATCCGCCTCTGGCTACTCTTCTCTCGGTTCCTTCGCCGTACCTCCCGTGCTGCGGTGGGGCCAGCGACGACGTCCAACTCTGCCTCTGTCACCGTGGTCAAGTGCTATGCCAGTGGGTGACAAGTGAAACCAGAATGATATGCTCCCTCTAAGAGTGCAACTCGTCTACTCGTAGAATGAAGACTGTATTCAGACTGAGTTACGCCAGTGCACAGAGTGCCCCTGGATTCACACAGACCTGAACATACAGAAGGATAGAAGCCATGTAGAGAGTGTCACAGATACTGGTGATAAGACCAAAGTTGCCTTCCCACGCGGAGTTTCCCCGAGCGAAACAGCTAGACCAGCTAGGCCAGTACACAGAGTGTCCCTGGATTCACAAGCAGCTTGCTCGCAGATACGTCCAAAGTGCCAGAACCATACTACCAACGCAGAACGTGGATGAGAAGGAGTTCCCGGGGCAGTTTCTGAAGGGAATTTCAAGTGAGTGCCCAAGTTCTCCGAAGTCAAACGAGGCTCATCAGATAACCAACAACAGTGAGCCAGGTCAAGCCAGTGTGCTGGGCACCCCTGGGTAGACCGGACACCTCACACAGCATTACTGAAATAGCACCACGGTCATGTCTAGTACTGTATGCAGGGAAGATATCTTACCCCGATTGGCCGGCCCCGGGCCGAACTGAGTCGCCAAAATGAGGCCCGGGCCGAAGAGGGGCCGAAAGAGAAATTGCTTTGGGGCCGAACCAATTTGGCGCAAACTTCTAAATTTTTGATGAAAATTTTGCGATTTTTGCATTTCCCCATACTTAAGATTAAAATTTTCGCGCCTGCGGCGGGCATTTTGTAGTTTGGACCGGGCGGACCGATGGCGGACCGAAAGAAATTTTGATTTGGGGCCGTACCAGCTCAACGGAAGATATCTTCCCTGACTGTATGCTGAATCAGCAATGAATGAAGAAGGTCTGCACAACAGAGCTAAGCTGAGCAAGTGCACAGAGTGCCCCATGGATTCACAAAGCTGTTGCTCATCAAGAAAAATAGCAGGTGTCATAAGTGCTCGCTGTTAATTAAGATAATCAAGAAGAGAAGTTACACAGCAGAGCTTAAGCCAAGCCAGTGTACGGAGTACCCCTGGATTCGCAAAGCTGCTGCTCATCAAGGAGGATAACAAGTACCATAAGTGTTTCTCCGTAAATGATATCCAAGGGAAGAAGCTATACAGCAGAGGTTAAGCTAAGCCAGTGTACGGAGTACCCCTGGATTCGCAAAGCCGCTGCTCATCAAGAAAGGTGAACGGTGGCATAAGTGCCTCACCGTAAGTCTACTAAAGTCAACAAAAGTCGCTGAAGACAAGAAGAAAGGCTGTATGCTAATTCGCCGATAATTCCAAGATAACCAACGGCAATCAAGCTGAGCCAGTGTACAGAGTACCATACCCCTGGATTCACTAGACACTGTTGCCAGAGTGGTCTCCACTGTGTTCATAATATACAGAGTTAACCCGCTCGCTCTATTCCACGCTGATGCCGCTGCTAATTACCTTCTAGTGGCACGCCCGCTTAAAGATAGGCCAGTGCACCAAGAGTGTCCCTGGATTCACCGTCAGACAAGGTGGCCAAGCTAGAGAAACCGCAGGATAAGAAGCCGCTCATTAAGCTGGTCATTAGCTGCTGATCCGCTGTCGCCGTTGCTATGAGTCTGCCCGTGTGTAAGCACCGCCCAATAATAAAGGAAAAAGGATCCGCCAGTACACCAAAGGTGTCCCTGGAGTCACCTATCTCCCGAATCTGCTCTTCTTGACTGCTGTCAACTTGTCGCCAAAGAACTTCTCACTTCTGAATTCGTACCAAAATAAAAAGCCGCTCCGCGCAGGTCATTATTGTTTTGAAAAAGAATGAAAACAGCAGTATATAATATTCGCCAAAAGATAATAACACCACCAAAAGTACGAATTATTGTTAAAAAGTGTGAGCATGTCTTAGCAGTCTAGCACTAGGCACGCGATCAACAGCCACCTAGCACTTGCGAAGGCAAAACAATAATGAGTCCACTAGTCCTGACCTGCGGTCAGAGCCTACTTATTCTCAGGTCACTGTAATATCTGTAAAACTGTAACAGACTTCCGCTCTAAGATCTGCAGCCACCAATAGAATGCTACTATTCTCTGCCAGCTTTAATGATGTTACCGTATCCCATCTTCTGGCTGACACGTCAGTGGCAGCATCCTAAACGTCATTTCTTCTAGAAACATTCTTCTTATCTCAATGTCATGCCACGATGACCAAGTCTTCCTCACCACATCTGCTATCTCCGAGCAGTCATCACGCGCGAGGTCTGTCATGTCTGTCACGTCTGTCACGCCTGTCACCAGCTGTACAACCCCGGCTTCGGTACCACGAGAAGCAGGCGTTTGTTACAGCCGTCCATCGCCTGCAACCAACAGTCACCCAGCGCTGGAATACAAAGCGACAAGGAGCACACGAATCGCCCTGTAGTCCTACCTGAACCCCGCGAACTTAGACAGTATATATCGCTTCTCACCCTGAGTGCATCATTATTCGCTGGACCTTTCAAAAACATCCAAGTGCTAAACTGCCCTGACTTACCGTGAATTTAAGACTACAAGTACAGCTATTTGGTGTAAATTTACTAACCTGCATGTGCTGCCTTCTTCACGTGTGAACCCGCGCCGTACCCACAGTTTGTATCAGCCTGGGACAGCTTAAATATCCGCATACGCTCGCTATCAACAGCCCATAGCAATTCACGCGTGTTCGTCGGAACTCCCCACAACTACACGAATTCGCACCGCAAATTCACAGTATAAACCCCGCAAGTACGCTATCGCAAGGGCAAGGTCGTTTATCGTTTGTTAGTGTGTTATCGCGTTTGTTGGCTTGCTGCTTATTATGGCAGGATATATGAAAGTGGCTGTTTAAGGCTTTAAGCGGAATATGAAGAACAACCGCGTGAATCCGGACTTCAAAAGACAGGCGCGATAGGGTCGATATGTAAATTCACTGTGTACGTGTGTATGTGTATGGCACAGTTGCGCATTTGCACGTCCCTGACTTTCAACGCCTACGCAGCCGCGTGAGCGTCACCTTCTTTCCCCTTTTTCTACCTCGTCGTTATCCGGCACTTGATCGGGAATTCTCAGGTACGGTTTCAGAAGCACGAACACCGGTGAATTCTCCGCGCGGTGTCAGCAACGTCGAGAACAATACTCGTCCCGTCGGCAAAGCTAGCCGGACGTCGTGAGGTCAACGACGACGCACCAGCCGGTCTTCAGTCGACGCCCTGTGTGAGGCCAACCCCATGAATTCACGTGCAGATCCTTACTCAATATGCGGCTGACCGCAACTTACTTACGCTTGGATTCATGGGCAGTCTGCAGTATACGTGGTCGTCCTTCGTCAACGCGTGATATGACTGTTCCCGACACGCCGGTAGTCGTTCTTAATAATTAGCGTTCTGCTGACGCCAGTTGCTCGTGCCCCAGCCCTGTAACGCGCAAGTCCGAATTCAGCTGGGGATGCGCTGTCAAAACTGGTCGGCACTCTGTTGGACATCATGAATTTACAAAGCTGCTTCTCTCCACGTCTCCGGTTCAACTCCGTTCGACCCGACCCGTGCGAGGCGCAACTTTGGGCTCGTCCCCTGTCCTGTTGTCTGTTTATCCTATTGTCTTGCTAGACCTTTCATACCTACTATACTTAAAAAATTCCCTTGCCTACGCCAACACAGCAAAACCCCTTCAGTACCCACATGGCTACTGCCCCGCAGTCCTTGTGGTAGGACCAAATCGACGATTTGGTCCTACCACGAGGACCATTGTTCCGATAATTAAATTGGCCATCTCCCGTGATTTGTGGTGTCTAACCAATGAAAGGTGGTATATATAGTTCCTATATTAATTTATCTGAACGCTGGTTTGGCCTATATCCATCCCATATATCCATGACGAATGCATTTCAAACCTCTACACTCAAATTTTTCAAAACGGATTTTTTGGAACATTCAAAATGTGGCAAATTAGTGACTCATCTTCAATAATTTTTTACCAATCATATATCAACACTACACCTGCGCGGATACCATCAAATTGAACCTATACATATGTCCCAATCATATTTGGGCGGTAGGCCCGGTTGGAATGCATATATTGGCTCGTTGGCTCGTTGGCTCGTTGGCTTCCCCTCTAATATATTGGCTCGTTGGTTTCCCCCCTAAAACAGTGGTCACGCGAGCTGACCAGCCAGCCATCATAATTGCTTGCTAGAGGGCATATATTGCAAGGTTGGTGTGTGCGGCACATTAAATCTTCAAGTATATATGTATTGCGAATTTCTGAAAGTCTAACATCATCCAAATATCTTATTTTTCGACTGGCGTGTACATTTTAGAATGGATGAATGCCAATTTCTAAAGTCCGAAATTCACTAAATTCGGAATTTGCATTGTGTTGAACATGCGCCATGCTGAAATAGAGCGGAAATGATGATGAAAGTGCGAAGTAACCGATTCAGTTATCTTATTTGGTCATAAACTCAAGATGTATAACCACGAGCATCACCGTGAGCCCCGCATGTGACTCCTAATACTCAAAATACGGTGGTCCTTGTGGTAGGACCACCATTTTCTTCAAGCTTTTGGTGAAATTACACCCCGAAAGCGTGTCGTTCAACCACACACCTAAAGTCTCATGGGGGTCGCCGCTATAAGAAATAAAATTCATTTAACTCATAAATATCATGTGCAAATGTTACCTGTGCCTCAAATAGTCGATTTAGTGATCGAAACCACAATTGTCCATTGGTCCTTGTGGTAGGACCATGAATTTGGGTAGTAGCCACACAACACGCCACACACGCCACACACACACACAATACACGTCACAGTCACAACGCTACGCACACCCTGAGTCCCACTATCACACACCCCGCGCATAACATTTACCACAATCGCGACAGGCTGTCATGTGCCTGTTATTAATGGCTTCGGCTTGTGCGGCATTGGGGGCTGGGCCGTCCGGCATGGCTCCACAGGCTGACTTCACCGGCTTGTGCCTCTCCGACGGTGTTTCCCAGTTCGGGGGACACAGCACCAGCACCACGGAGGGTGGTGCTGGCACCACGGAGCAAGGTTCGGTATCGATTGTCTGATGTTCTGATACCATCGATATATCAGAATATCAGGATCAATTGATAGTGAAGTTGTGCACTATCAAAATATTGGAATCGATTGATCCCACTAATCATTTATCAGAATCGATTGATGATAAATCGAAAAAAAAACTATCAATGCCACGCGGAACATCTGATACCGAGTTCAAGGAGGGGATCTACAGGTCCTTGTAGGTCCCGGTAGGCCCCGGTAGGTCCCGGTAGGTTCTTGTAGATCCATGTAGGTCCCGGTAGGTCCATGTAGGTCCCTGTAGGTCCCTGTAGGTCCCTGTAGGTCCTTGTCGAGGTTCGGTATCGTTTGTCTGATATTCTGATACCATCGATATATCAGAATATCAAAAAAAAAAAACGTCGACGACTTCAGCACCCACCCTCTTCAAATAATTTTCCGCTTCCATTTTTCTTATTGAAAAAATGGTAAGTGGATATTGATTTCTCTTCTCCTTGTCTTATCACTTTCTCCTGTTGTAATTTCTCTACTGTTTGATATGCGCCTTGCTCGCTCTCTGCGTCATTGCAGAGAGAGTGAGTGCGCTACCTTTTTACTAACGAATCCCAGTTGGCGCTAAGAGCCACTGGAAGCCCCTTTAGGGGAGAAACAACTTAACGACGACTGATCAACAAAATAACGCTGACGTAACAACGAAAATTGTTAAAGATCTTCAGCCCTTCTGTGTTGTGCTTGCCATTGCGACTTCCACTATGGAAAGCGAAAGTCGCATCCAAACAACTGACAACGAGACATATGCATCTGACCATCTGTGCACTAACTCACAGGCCCTTTCTCCACAAACAGATTTCAAAGCGACAGGCGCACAACAGCTCATTACATATATGGCGTTTTGCTTTGATCAACAACGTCTTGGAACCATTGCTTTAAACGTTCGCCGGATATATACGAAATATAGGGCGAAAGCAATATGTGCCCAGGATTCTCGTTTGCGACTTCTTGTCTACCTCATTAACCCCTATGGAGCGGATGGAACCTTTTGCGAAAAACATATATTTTACGAATGCATTGTGTTCGTGGTGTATGGTATCATGTTAGGTTCACGAGATTCGACATATGTTCCACCACCCATAGACGGTCATGTTGAGCTATTGCATGCATGCGCACATGATATATACAACGATATATCGACAATATACAAGCAAAAAACACGCCGTTCCAGGAACCAAATTTGTGAAAATCGAGTTCTCGCAACCGCATTATCGAGTAATAAGTCATCCCACGACCATAAAACAATCTCCTTTATTCATATTTTGGAATAGGCAATGATCTTTTTGGTCAAACGCGTCGATATATCGAAATATTCAAGCAAGTATGCGAAAAAAAACACCAAAAACAAGAAAAAAACATTAGTTTTACAATGTTTTCCATACTTAAGGCGTAAATGGAGTGTTTTTAGCAATAAATGAATACCGGGAACGTATATATGGCCCGTATGAAGAGCATGGTGATGTGATATGATACAAACCATTGAACCGGCATACCCATGTCGATGTATGCCACCAACACCGCGATTTCTCACACTTTAGGATAGATTTTACACATATTACATCCCATGACTCGAGCAACTTTGGGGATTCGCTCAGAACGAAATGCCCCGTGCGTAAGGTACATATAATAGGTATATGTGCAAAATCCATTCTTGAGCATTAATGATACCTATCGCGGTGGGCGTGCGAAGCTTGGATGTGCGATTGCACCGAGTGTTGTCAGTTCGAGCTGTGAATGTACTACGATCTGAGCGGTCAAAGTGTTCGTATACGGTACAAACCGCTCCATAGGGGTTAACGCGTTTAGAAAACAAATTATTGGACGTGATTACTTTTTTATTTCTCTTGAGTGAAATCGTGTGCGTTGGATTAACTTTAGTGAACGAGATAGTATGGCTTCCGCATTTTTTGCCATATAACACTTGCGTTATTTCCCTTGTCTCATTAACGCGTTTAAGAAATTTGAAGGTAACTCAAAGTTGTTTTACACACTTGACTGACAAAACCAACGCAGGTTCAATCTCCACAAACGATTGCCAAGACAACTCTCTTAAGTTTCCGCACTTTTTGCCTTTTCACGATTGCGTCAATCGCTGTACCCTTACAACGCCATTAGTTCATAATTTGAAGGACACTCATGCTTCGTTATTTGTTTCACTTGACTAAGGAAAGTAGCGCAGGTTCCCCCTTCTTCAACGACTTCGCTTTGATCACTAGCACTTTAAGGTCACCGCATTTTTTACCCTCTAACGCCTGCGCCATTACAACGAAATTAACGAAGCCCTTTCATTTCTTTTGGCTGGTAATTTTGACCTACTCAGAAAGCTTAATTTCACTTTGTCTGCTTTCTGCCACCTCTTCTCTCATTCTCCTTAGGCTTAGAAGGCCCAAGCCTGCTTATGGTCCGATCACGAAGCCCTTTCAGTTCTTTTGGCTGGTAATTTTGACTTTCTCAGAAAGCTTAATTTCACTCTGTCTGCTTCTTGCCATCCTCGCATCTTTCACGGCACCGTTAAGTCACCCCAAACCTTTTGAACCGGTTTCCTTGAAATTCACGTGTGTCATAATACATTAAGCACCTCTTTGAGTTGGGTGAACCTTAGATTTCAGATTGTCACCCTCTTTGCCACTCAAAACTTGCCACTTCTGGACTTGAAATTTAACCTGTATGCGAAACTGAAGCCCTACACTGTACCGCGATCAACACATAAGCGGAAAGCTATTTTAAACGGTATCAACTTGCCTCTGAACTGCAAAGCTACCCGCTACAAAGCAATCAGCAGTTGCAATCTTCCTACCCCCAAATCGTGGTGGCAAAGTGCCAAAACTTTTCTGCAGTCCGATAACTTAAGACGGGCTACTCTTATTCACCCCACCGAATTTCAGGTGGTAAACTTTAGGTACGGTCCGTTCGGGGCAAAAAATATCGTAGTTAAAATAAGCTCCAGAATCACTTTTTTCACTTGCCTTGCACTAGCTTATCATGTAACAGATTGTCACCTCAATTTTCAGGTTGGTTTCTTTTGCGAACACCGTTTTGTGCCCGAAAAAAATAGGGAAAGCATATACCCAAGCCAGTTCTTTATTGCGCCTCTTAGTGAACATATATACACGTGTTTCTCACTTCGAAATCATGGTCAGTATGCTATTTATATGAGCCATAAGGCAATTGGAGCATTCTTCCCTTGCATATTTGATAAAAAGTCCCAAATGCCGAACAAAATTGCTCTGCTTTACCCTAAAATGCATTTCGCACAACGAGCTCTCCGAAAGTGTAAGGGCACCAACCACATCACAAAGCAACACAACTAACATGCCCTGTTTAATTGCCACCAGCCCTTTTAGCTGTAAAGGCAGACATCCTGTTAAGCTTAATTATTGCTTGTCATTGGCTAATCTTCCCATAGACCCCAAATCAAGAGCCGTTGCTTTAAACATTCTTTCAAGTCATGATGACATGGCTCAATGTTGCACCTGCTATATGCAACAAAACAACCTAGGCACTTGGGTTATGACCTATCCATATGATGGCTTTCCTCACCATACAAAATTGAAGAATTTATCATAAATTTGCCCCTGGCCCGAAAACCACGTACCGCTGGGCCCACAAGAAACGAGCAAACGGTCATTACTTTACCCCGAGGCGGAAGCGATTCTATAGGTGGTTGTCAAGAAAATACTTGTATAAGAGATCACCTCATAGAACCGAGCCCAAGAAGAAAGGCAAAAAATCAAAGATTGTGCCGATCAGAGGTGGCGTTGGAGACTACACCGATGAGGTTATTAAAAATGTTTCCCTCGCAGAAGGTCTTTTTTCTGACAAAGGCTGGCTCAACATGACCCAAGTAGGTGAGGCCATGACTACACGTGACCCTAGCACCATCGCCCCGATTGAACTAAAGCACCTTATTCATAAACTTAATAGTAAGGAGGATAATTTCACCGGTATTGTTACCAGTAAACTCAAAAAGCACCAACACACTCAGATTGGGATTTGTGATTCAATCCATTGGAGACTCTTGATGATCAAAATTTCAGGAGAAAATGACATCCTTGATTATGTTTATGACCCCTTTGGCGAAAAGGCTGAAAAGTCCGGAATCAACTCCATTATCTCACCACTTAGGGTTTGGTTGGAAAACCTAAGAATGTCCCTCAAAGGAAAAGTCTCTACCATCCGCACCTTTAAGGAAACATTTCAAACTGATAGTTACAATTGCGGGGTATGGGTTGCAAAAACAGCGTTCAGATGGGCTCAATGGAACAGAGAGGCTCACGCCCTCCCCTTCGAAGAATACTTAGACAGAGATCTCAGAAAGGACCCACAGGACATGACATCATGCTTAGTGAAATTCAAAAATATCGCCTTGAAATGCGGGCGGAAGTCAAACCAATCATCATTGCTGATTTGAATGTAGGATACAATGCGGCACCTCGTTGCCCTGAGGAATTGGTGATAGTGGAACCCCCCCAAAATAACCCTTCCTCCCAACCTGGAAGAATCACCCGAAAAGGGGCACTCACCCTTCATCATATGAACAACATTGTCGCTCACTTCGGACTGAACTGGCCACTACTAAAAAACTTGGAGGAAGTCAGCACTAATATCAAGAAAACTCATGGTTCTTATCATTGCACACCCAGACAATTAGATCACACAAACACTACCTATATATCAAACGTCGATGGGATCTGGTATGTCTTTCTTCACCTTGTTCCTCAAAAGACTATCATATACTGTGCCAATGGCATTCAAGCAAAACATTTGGGAAACAAGCATCCCCTCACACTTGACAATGAGATAAAACAATGTTTCATTAACTTAAGCTTTGGTGAACACCCAAATAACTCGGGAATCTTGAATTTCATCATAGCACAAAAAGCAACAAACATTATTCGTACCTGGAGGTATCACTCCGCAGACCAATTTGCCAGAGATCTGTTACATGATTTGAACAAACTCAACATTAAAATGCTTTTGAAAAATGACAACACCTGTAGAACTACAAAACGGGAGAATGATTTTGCTATCTCTCTGGTCAGAGACGAGCTTAGGCATCTGCTAACGGTTGCCGACAGAACCAATGGTATACAAGACAAGCGGCCCCGAAAAACCACAGCCTTAAGGACCCCCATTGGACAGATCAACGACCCAAACACCAAATGTGCTGATAAAAACCCTCAATATGGGCAAAGGAGGAAATCTTCCCGCAAACACAAGAGGAAGGTTTACAAAACCAAATGTGTCAACACCACCTTCGACTTTGTGAATGAATATGACAAAATGGGGAGATGTTTACATCAAGTCAGAAACAACAGAGGGAAATTGCAACAAACTGAAATAGGGAGACTAGAAAGCCTGCAGCAAGCCCAATTATCAAATAACATCAAGATAATGGGAATGAACCTCAGGGGTCTAAGAAACGCACAGGAAGTAAATTAAGCAGTCTCATAAAACTTGAAACCATTTGTAATCTAATGATAGATGGCAGAGCGGACATTGTATGTGTTTCAGAAACAAAAATAAACAGTGAAAATATAGCATTAGTTAAAACACTCATAGCTCAAAAAGGCATTCAGTTTCGTACGTCATTTGTTGATGAAAATGCCTCGATCGGATCAATGATTCTGTGGAACCCGAAAACCTTGCCTCTGGCTCCATCTGTCACGAGAACTGATGGTACCGCAAAGAGAGCCGTAATGATAAATTTTGTGGGTAAGAAAGGATTTGAGCTCTACGTAGCCAGTGGTTACATGAACAATGCTACTCTTCAAGATGAACAAATCACCTTCTATGACACCCTCACGGATTGGGCAGCCAAAGCTGGAAACAGCCCGAACAAAGCTTATAATGAAATCGGAGACGAAGAATTGCACCATTACCCAACAACAACGCATTACAGGAGGCACCATCATGCCCTACCGTGACCACCTGGAAAAGAACAAGCACCTTCTAGCACACCTCAGTAATGACAAATGCTCGCTTAAAGAGCTGATCATGGAGCACCACCCAGGCGATGAAGGATTCACCTACGTCATTAAGAAAAGTTCTAAAGCTAAACTCGCCCATATTCTTGCAAACACAACAATGGCTGACATGGCAGTCAAAACGGGCTGGACTAAAGAAAATCCATATATCAGTTCAGTTCATGGCATTGTATGGGCCGAAATAAAACCTCCCACCAAGGAGCGACAACAACGAAGGCTGGGAGAAAACAGGGGTGCAATTCCCAGATTCCAAGGTGCGAAGGACACCACACATGAGAACTACACAGGGTACCCCATTCGCATGCCAATGCCCGCCCTTTCGCCAGCCACACAACACAAATGGTCCAGGAAAGAAATGGCAAATTTCTTAAAAGCTAACGGCTACTCAAAGAAAGAGTTTGTCCATGCCTGCCCCGATAAACTCAAGGCATTAGGTGTGATTACCACAATCACAGGGGACACCACTGACATATACATTCAAAGGACAAACCTTGACGGCAGTCCTATTACAATAAACAAACTTGTGAAATCAAACGAAGACTTGGATGACATTGAGCAGGGCATTAAATGGCATAATAAATCTAAAGAATGGTGGTTGCACACTAATTCACCATGGAATGCGGCCCACCTTCTGTCTAGAGGAAAAGGCATGCCAGAAGAAGCCCAGAATCTAGGCTTCTGCGGGAAGGAAAACACCTGGTCGATAGGCTTGTTGAATGCCCCAAATAAGAAAGAAGCCAATGCCTACCTTAAACGGCACATGTCCTTCGGACCGCTAGAAGTTGGAAAGATCAAAAAAACTGCCACTGAAGACTCTCTCACTATTTGGAGTGTCACCCTACAACCCCAACTTTCGGCCAAATTTTGGAACACGTACGGCACTGCCATGACTGGCGAGGCTTCCAAAACAATTGCAAGTGCTCCCTTTCGTTAGGCTACGGGCTGGAGGGCATACACTGAACAGCTTGATCTGCTGCTATCCGAAGCACTACCGACTGAAGCAACAAAAGAAGAGTCAACAACTGAGGATGAGCTGGACCCCGATGCTATATGGGAAACCCTTCATGATTTGGCAAACAAAGCGGCAACTCATTCCTTTGGTACAAGAGGCCAAAACCCGAAAGCGGGAATATGTAAAACCTCAGCGGTATCAAATTACACCTACAAATGGATGAACATCATCGGACGAACCATTAAATGCATGGAAACCCGCATACACGACAATCGTATTCCCACAGAGGCAAGGAACCTGATCCTAAAAATTCCTTTCACAGGAATAAGAGCTAAGCATAATGAAAATGCCACCGCATGGCTCAGCCGCTTGTCCGAAAACCTTGTTTTCTTTAGGAAAGCCTTCCAGGAGAGCAGAGAGGCTGATTTGGAACAAAGGAAACTCCATGAGAAGGAGGCCCTCCAACATCTTTTTTCCACAATTCTCTCAAGATTTCTAGACACGGTCATGGGCTTAGAGCTAAAACCAAATGAACAAGGTGCAGCGGCCACGCCTGACAGTGAGGGTAACATTCCTGAAAGCAAGCAGGAGAGACTTGACCTCACCTTAAAAGAATACAAGGACAAGAAACTTTACTCCACCACTCCACAGAAACCGGATACTCTCCCCCCGTGGCTTCTTGAAATCCTAAAAGTAAGCCCGAAACTTCCTAGCCCAATAGCTGCTAAATTAACATGTCTTATCACCCGAAAGTAAGTAAACCAATCATATTCTACATGCGGCATTTCGACGGCTCCTGGCCCCACAGGAATGAGATACTCACAGTGGATTCAAGGCCCGGAAAACTTCCAAGCTCAAACTGTCTCAATCTTCAACCACATCCTTAGAACTGGAAAGTTTCCCAAACGTGCAAAGTCCGGCATCATTCTTCCGATTCCCAAAAACCCGCTTGATGAACCGTGTACACCTGACAATGCCGGACCGCTGACCATGCTTGAAACTGGTTTGAAACTCTTTAATACAATCATTGCAAACAGAATTAAGGCAGCCCATATTTTTCCCCATTCAAGATGCTTTCCTCCCAAACAAAAACATTGATGACTCACTTCAAATTTTGAATGAAGTCATTTCAGATGCCAACAGATACGACAAAGAACTTCATGTGGTCTATTTGGACCTTACGCAAGCCTTTGACAGAGCTGAGTTCTGGATGAGCAACCTCGCACTTGATAAGCTAGGCTTCCCCAAAGAAATCACTAAGATGATCTCAAACATCACTAATGAAGCCACCCGTACGGTCCTCACTGAGGAAGGCTTAACAGACGAATGGTCACTTGAGTGTGGAGTGCCGCAAGGGGAAGTTCTAAGTCCCCTCAGGTTTGTGGCCATCATGGACATCTTAGCCGCGATATGGCTGGCAAAAAGGGCAAACGGAGCCAACCCGAGTGGTGCAACCTATGGCTACACCATGCATACTAGAAAAGAAGGCACTGGTACGGATGTTCCACATCTCCCGGCACCAAATCTGATTAACATGAATTCACCTCCGAATGTCTTCGCCCGTTTTTTCTCTGACGACATCATGCTTATAGGCAAAACAAAGGAGGAAGTTCAAGATATGTTGGTGGTTGTCAATGAATTCATGACAGACATTGGAATCCCGGTCAATGTGAAAAAATCCAAATACTCATTCAGGAAATGTGCCAGAACCACAAAAGCAACCACTAGGAGATATAGTGACTCTAACAAATTGCTGATGTCGGGAGGCCGTCTCCTGGTGGACCAAAATGCGGCTGGCCCAGAAATCCACGCGGGATGGTCCCCGCCCGAGACTCCAGAATACCTAGAATACAGTGATGTAACTGAAGCCAATAGGTACCTGGGGGTTTGGTATTCATTAAATGGAAAATGGAACCATCAGACCGAGCTCCTAACGGAAAAGCTGCAGTCTTCCCTTGCGGCAATTCAACATCAAAATCTGACTTTACATCAACTCAGGTATATCGTGAATGCAGTAATTGTCCCGAGGATGGCTTTCCCGCTAAAAGTCACCTCAATCATAGCCACTTCCTCAGAAAACATTGCTCGCACCCTTGATTGTAAAATAGCAAATAATTATTCTCAACTACATGGGATGCCCCAAGGACACAAATCATCAGATTGTGTGGACACCAGTTTGTTATGGAGGCTATGGGATTGACAGTATACAGGATGTGGCTGCTGCCACGTGCATCACTGAAACCATGTCCACTCTCTGCTCTGCTAAGAAGGAGCACGTCTACTGGCAAACTGACCACACCGACCGTATAAATGATCCTATGCTTATTTCCCTTTATAGAAAATACAGTGACGCGTGGCTAAAAATTATGTTGCACGATATGGAAAGGGAAAGGAAAGACCCCAAAAATACCATTAATGGTTTCCCCCTCTCTCACTACACAACCTACAGGAACCTTACAAGGAAAGCAATTTAAGTGGATGAAAAGGACTGGCACCATTATGGCCTCTATGGGCTATGCAATTGACTCTAAGCTCTTTCCTGAATGTGAAACAGGGTATAACAACCTTGTGTCCTCAATTCCTAAATCACTGTATGATTCAAGCAATGTTAGCAGCGCCATTCAAAAATACAACATCAAGCACACTGGTTTCTTTCTCACCCCCTGTGGAGGGATGCTGAGAAGATGGGCTGATATGAAGCACTCATTAGGTGTTAGCGGGAATAAGCCACCAGCATGGTTGGAGAGTCTGGAGTCCGAAATGATAATAAACCTGGGAAACCATGACCCTAAAGCTAGATATGTTAAACAATGCTACAGGGATGCTCATGACATCCCTGATGTAAGTGAGTTTCACTGGAAAGGCAACGGTGACAAATCTTCCATCACACTGATACGCATTCAAAAACTTGACGCGGAAACAAACACCATGCGTTATTTAAAGTATACTCCAGACCACTTAGATAATGATAATTTTGTTATGAATGGACAGGTGTTTCAATGCCAGTATGACCGCGAATACCAAATGACATCGGATGGCTGCATTCTCCTTCCCGTTGGAGAGACCATTGATTGACTGTGACAACAATGACACTCCCCCTATAAATGTGAGATCAGATGTTCAAAATCTGGAAGCCCTTTACGACTACATCGCGGACCGCCAAAAAGATATTCTATCTGTCCAGCTCAGGAACCGAACTGCGGACGAAGAGAGCGCTTACAGCTGCCCCAGTAACTCAGACGAGGATGAAAAGTCTAGCAATGGAAATAGCATACTTCAAGACCACTACGACATGGCAAGTGACGGTTCACTATTTGCGGGGAAGAAAACGGCTTGCAGTGGTGCGGCCTATTTACTTAAAGAAAGGGGGGACACCTTTTCTGTTAGGAAGGCTAACATCCCTGCCAGCAGTGTCTTTAATGCTGACGATCGATTGATTAAAGCGGATATTCAAACACCAAGTTCTACATCTGCTGAAATCATCGGGCTCCGACTTCTCTTAGAAGACCAAAAGGACCACATTCTAAAGTCTGTGACTCCAATAATGATACATGCTATTGACTCAATGGCAACGATCACGGCGGTAAATATGGATAGGAAAACTGTCAGTGCTCGTGAGAAGCTTCGGGAACCAAACCGACGTGAACTGCAGGCAGTCAGATTAATCCTTGAGGAGCTTGGCTTCTACAGTGGAGAAGACCACAGCAGGATCATCCTTAAATGGATAAGGGGGCATAATAATGATAGACTTCACGATAGAGTTGATAGAGCAGCAAAGAGGGCCTCTTTCAGAAAAGGGGCAAACGCTCCCCGATTTGACCCATACGAAGAACTCCCCCATTCTCTCTTTACATGGAAGTGCCAGTTGCAGGAGATATGCGGAACCACATCAGGAGAATCCAGCGCCTTACTCGCCTTCATACATGGAAAGCCATGTCGTCTCAAGGGAAGTATATTAGAATGCTAGAGGACCACAATGTTGCTCCCACCCAGGATATCTCAAAAGTCACAGCTAAAGCTTATACAGCGGCCAGAAGCAGAGAACTCTTGGGCCTTCAAGCTTCACCCGCACGTTCACATAAGCTAGGTGTTACCGCCTCACCTGACTGTCCGTACTGCCAAACAGGAACCAAGTGCAACTTCTCTTACATTCAACTGGAATGCCCGGGCCCGGGTAACTCGCTTGTATACCAGTGTCAACAACGGGTCCAAACCGTATCCATCGGAGCCTAACTTGTATAGGCCCCACCGGAGCCGGATCCTAGCAGGTTGAGACTCGTGCGGATACGGTTTCGAACGGGTTCTCCGTAGTTCTCGACCCTATCGGATACGGATCCTTGGACGTTTCGCACCCCTCGGGTTCGGGTAAGGGTCGGATCCTAACTATTCAAGGCTCCTACGGAGCCGGAGCCCAAGCATGCGCATACCATGCGGATACGGTCCACAACGGGTCTCACACATACAGTATTTGGACCCTACGGAGACGGAGCCTAGCACTTTGCAATCCATCGGGCATAAGTGATTCAAGGTCAAATACAAATAATTACGTTGCCATTGTTAGCTGCGTATTGCAGAGTTGATTGTTCACAATCACACGATGCTAATACAATTCTACAACGCATGTAACTACATTAGTTGAGCAGCATCCTCGTCACTATCATCACCGCTCTCATCATCACTGTGCTCTGGATCAAATGATAAATTGTATGCAGCGATGATCTCCTCCGTTGTGGGGCGCAAGAACATGTATTGCCAATTGTGACGAATGAACATGTAGGCCTGCAATAACTCGGGGCTCAAATTTCCGGCATGACAGTTTGCAAGCAAACTACCAGCGCCACTGAAGACTTGCTCCACGTTGGCGGACGCGGCCTTCTTCGAGACACAATCGGCGAACAACACTGCCGCATGAACCGGAATTTGAGCTTCATGATCCATGTAGAAAGTCATCTGCTTGAACTCATCGTCGGAACACGGAGACGGGCCAGTGCATGTCAGGATCCGACGAGTACGGATCCAACACATAATAAGATCCGATGGGGACGGTTCCCCATCGGATCCTGAGATCTTATGGGTCCATCGGAGCCGGAGCCAGGAGCTCTCAAGCTCCGATGGGGACGGTTCCCCATCGGATCCTGAGATCCTATGGCTCCATCGGAGCCGGAGCCAGGAGATCTCTAGCTCCGACGAGGACGGTTCCCCGCCGGATCCTAAGGTCGGTGGGCTCCATCCGGAGACGGAGCCCAGGGGAAAACGTGTCCCGTCTCCGAAACCCGGTCTGGCCCCGCACCCGTTGTTGACACTGTTGTATACCTTAGAGGAGAACAAGACGATGAACTCAGAAAGCATGTGGCGGCCGAGCTTACAGGGGAACTTAAGCTGTTGAATCCAGGGAAAGGCTCCTCCTTTATAGACATTTGCTCCGGAACACTTTTTCCACTTGCTGACCTCCGCGACGAAATGAAGCGGGAGCTCTACCTCCAAGCATTGCCTGCATCGGGAATGTACCGCCCATCTGCTTCCAAGAAGGGGACCATTGCTGTGACAGCACTTCCGGATGTTAACATTCAGAGCGGCAATAATGTGTACCCTGAACTCCAATATGCTAGGAAACAAGAGTTCTGGAAACTCCTGTCGTGGCACTATCTCTCAAAGAAAGAGTTTCCGTCACCACTCTCACGATATGCCACGCGTGCACACGACATTCATACAGCACTTAAAGCGTGTAGAGATGATTCGGGTGACCCCAAAAACTGCTACGCCATTCGAAGAAGCCTCCTTGGCATCATCATTGACGACCGTGGGCTAAACGAGAATGGATGTGACGACTGTTTTGTAACCCACTAAACTCACACCCTAGGATTCATTCGAGAAGATGTATCCCCTCAGACTAGATGAGAGCCGCCCTTCGGCCCTTTTGTGCAAATGGCAGAATCGGCTTCGATGGACTTGCATATGATGCCTACGTCGACCCTATCACCAATACGGGTAGGAATGTTTATGGGAACCCCCCGTTTGACGGGAAGGAAAGATTCTCAAACTCAGCGGTTATGGCTACCTTAGAACTCGGCCATCGTGCAGCGAACACTGTGCCAGGATTTCGGGGCATCTGGATCCTCCCACTCTCTCCAAAAAATCAAGAAAAGTGGATTGCTAAAGGATTTAAGATGGTATTCAGATTTCCTCACAACACCATTCCTTTCATTCCACACGGCTACTGGACGGGGGATGACCCATATGTTCTTCCGGGCGGAGGATGTTACAAAGATGATTTCTCAGATGTCTGTATTATTGCCATTGATAGCCCTCCGAGCCAAGACTTTCCTGCTCATGAATGGAGTGGGACACAGAAAAAGATTGCAAGGTGGTACATCAATGTCCTTCCTGAGAAGAAGATTACTGACAGAAGATTGAATTGCACCGGAGTTGACTCCGAGATCTGGGAGGAAGTCCTGGGTGAAAGGAAACTTGTCATCCCCGACAGCCTCTGCCCGTGGCCCCTCTCGCAGGAGACCCGACAGAGTGCCCACCCAATAAAATACTACGGAGGACGCTGTGACACGTCCTACACGAACACGGACAACAAACCATTTGCAGGGACTGTAACATGGCCCAAAGAACTTACATTGACGGGATACCTTCCGAAGCATTTTGGACAGGTTCTTAGCACCATAGGGGTCCACCAGAGAAGACTGAAGCCTCTCCTCAAGAAGCTTTCCAGGCTGTGCAGATACCACACCCGCATTAGACGTGACGCCTTCCTTAATGGTCATGCTAGAGTCCAGAACCATGACCCTCTCAGAACCACACTTAGCCGAATTACTGGTATCACTGAAGAAGAAGCTGTTGAAAGAGCAAAACATGTTTCCCCCCTAACCTCCCTTGAATGCCTATCATCTCCACCCTCTCTCTTCTCTCCATTCAGATGAACACTTTATTAACACTCCCCCCCCTCTTGGTGGAGGGATCCCCCTTCCCCCTACCTTAGCTCGCCCCCTCCACCCCACACTCCTCCCTCCGCCCCCCGCCTTCCCGTCCCTCCACCACCGCCCCTTCCTCCGCCTCGCTTCCGCCCTCTTTTTCCACCACAGATGCAGCCTCGCTCCGCTTCCACTTCCTCTGCTGTTTCTCCGCCGGCACGACCTTTTTAGCGCTCTGCGTAGTTTTGCCCTGCCGCGGTTTCCTAGGTTGATCTGACCTAGATGAGCCTTTCGGGGCGCGCTATGAGGATGATTTCAGCTCCCTCTACAATTGCCTGTTGCCTGTTCTACAGTTGCCTGCTTGCAGGATTACAGCGGACTCATTGCCTATTCTACGAAAGGTGGGTTTACACACCGTAAGGACCCCTTACGGTGGGTTACCCAACCCTAAGTAAAACGATTATTTCAGCCCCTAAACTGACCCCCTGGTCATGTTCATGGTGGCAGTATGACTTTAGACACTCCCAAGAGGCATCCGCGAAGAATTATATCGGATGTATCCGGGTTTGTTAACCTGAAACCCCAAACCCAAACCGGCAAACCAATTATCGCATATAAATCGTGTCATATAGCGTAATAAACCGTCATGCCACCCTCACTTCGCTTGACATTTTGAAGATCAAGATTACCTCGAATGAAAATTTTGACAAGACACTGCAGAAAGAGCAGCTCGAGAACAGGGAAGATATCTTACCCCGATTGGCCGGCCCCGGGCCGAACTGAGTCGCCAAAATGAGGCCCGGGCCGAAGAGGGGCCGAAAGAGAAATTGCTTTGGGGCCGAACCAATTTGGCGCAAACTTCTAAATTTTTGATGAAAATTTTGCGATTTTTGCATTTCCCCATACTTAAGATTAAAATTTTCGCGCCTGCGGCGGGCATTTTGTAGTTTGGACCGGGCGGACCGATGGCGGACCGAAAGAAATTTTGATTTGGGGCCGTACCAGCTCAACGGAAGATATCTTCCCTGCTCGAGAACTTGGCAACGCAGGTCTCCAAATTTCCAAAGGGCCATCGAGGAAGGCCACATATCTACCAATATACCAAATTATGTGGTAACCCACCGTAAGCCTATATGATCGGAACCCGCTACACCTCCCCACTTCGCGAGCGCATTACACACATGGGGCACATCGCATCCATCCATAGTATGTTCCTCAGCTTTCATTCAACTCATAAACTGTCTGATAATCGATAGGTTTGACACCGTAGACCTCATAACGCCACCACTAGAGGCCGCCGAAAATTCCTCTTACGGCGGGTTAACCCACCGTAAGATTAGTAGAATAGGCATCATGACATTGTCATTATTCTCAGCGTAAATGTTATATTATTAATTGATAGTGAAGTTGTGCACTATCAGAATATTGGAATCGATTGATCACACCAATCATTTATCAGAATCGATTGATGATAAAATGAAAATAATAATAAAAAACTATCAATACCACGCGGAACAACCGATACCGAACCTTGCCACGGAGCGGGTGGTGCTGGCGACATTTTACATCTTGGCATCTTTCATATGCAGGTTCGGCGTGTGCATCCCCCAAAAAAAAATTCGGGTCGGTGGTGCCGTGGTACTCTCATTTCGGCTTTTGGCATTGTCATAGGCTGTCGGGCACCGTTCCGGTGGTGCCTGCGGCAGGTGGTGCTACGGACATCTCTGGACATCTACTGGTTCTGGAGACTTCTGGTTTCTGGACGACTCGGGCTTCTGGCATCTTCTGGACTCTGGACTCTGGGGCTGGACCTGCTTACCTTCTGGTTTCTGGCTCTGGTTTTGGTTGCTTTCTGGGACTGGTTCTGGCTCTTGGTTGGACAACAACTCTGACCTCGACATCTTGCTACAACTTGGTACTGGTTTCTGCGGGACTTTTGGTGAACTCTGCCTGCTGGCAGGCCACCCTGAAGATGGCTAGGAGTTGTAGAGTAGCTTTGTTGTAGGTGTAAGTAGCTGACTAGATCTTTGCCAGTTCATCCTAGCAGTGTGTTTTGGGGTAACCCTGGGCAGAAGTAGGCAGAAGATGGTTCGGTCAAAAGCTACTGTATCCGTGACAGGAAACAAGATATGTATATATATATATATATAAGGATATACATATATATGTCGGGTGCTAAGGAGCAGAACAGTTTCGCAGGGGCGGGTGTTCTCGGATACTAAGATGGTATAGAATACTTAGGTGAGTGTTTTATGGCACACTGACAACCGTGACAACGGACACTGGTGACATCTCAGGCTGAGGGGTGACAGACAGGAGGCCCACGGTGCCCCCCCTTACAGTGGGGTGGGCAAGATTGGGCTTCCCGTGACACCACCTCACCCCGTGGGGTTGAGGTGTCACCAGGCAAGGAGGCAGGAGCACTGCAGGGTCTAGGAGCCACACCGGCTCGGGCAATCCGGCATGCGCCATCCCAAAGTGTTTGAAAGTCCTTTGTCAAGCTAATCTAAAGAATTCAGGTCCCTCGAGAATCATCACACACCGTGCAGGCATGGAGAAGGGTCAATGCTGAGTCGTGCTCTGTATAGGCTAATCTTACTTTGTTTTGCCGCCGACCAGGATGCCGTAGAATGATGAACCCTGAAAAGGCGGGACCCACGGAACCGTGCGGAGAGCCGGCCAAGCGGTGTCACCGTCGTCCACGGAGGTGTCGGGCATGGGCTCCGGCTCGGCACGATCGACCAAGGGGCGGAAAGGGAATGCAGCCGGGTCATCGTCGTCCACGGCCGCATGCTGTAGCGAAGGCGAGCCATGGCCCGCCGGGGCATTGGGGGTAGCCGCAGGCGGTACACCACCTGCGGGCCGAGCCCAGGCAGTAACCGTAGGGCGCACCGGCGCCGTCGGCGCGTCAGGCGGTGCCCTCGAAGGCGCAAATGATGCGGTCTCGGAGTCAGGGCCGTCGAACGTGTAGCCCTTCTGCGGCCATGGGATGCGGAGCACCTTCACGAGCTCCTCACCGTAGGTAAATGCGTACAGTAATCACTCACCTTTAAGAAAACCGGAGATTTGGGGTCAGCCAACTAATTTCACCAACTTGC
>LGRX02000173.1:0-74473 GCA_001247695.2 Cymbomonas tetramitiformis
AAGTGGTTTCGCCAGCGGTCCTGTGGCCTATGCCATCTGGCCTCCCCGCTGCCCCCACACCCCCTTGGTCAGGGCGCGGAGTCAAGGCGAGATTCGCACCCTGCAGCTTGCGTAGTCGCCAATCGCTCATCACATCAGAGCGTGAGGGGCCGAGATGAGGTGAACGCGAAGGGTGCGAAGTGGCCAGAAGTGCGTTGCGCTCCAAGTTGGCGATCATCTCGCGGTCAGGCCCCGATGCATCTGCCATTTCTCGCAGCACCGTCGAAGAAGGCGTCCGGGCGTAAGTCGCTGGTCTGGCGGAAGCCGCTCCCGCGGGATCAGGCTGGGACACGTTCTCACTGAATGGCGTCGGCAGCGGTCCATGCGGGGATGTCATCACCGTGGGTCCAGACCATGTGTGCGGCGTACCCCTGTGGGATGCTGAAGAGGGACTCCTCTGTCGAGGAGGAGGTGGGCTCAGGTCGCGGTTTCGCGGTGGGCTCCTGCGGCGAGGCGGTGGAGGACTTTGGTCGCGAGCCCGAGGCGGGCTTCGCTGACGAGGCGGTGGAGGACTCCTATCGCGGGCTCCAGGCGGCCTCATTATGCCAGGCGAAGGTGTGACCATGCTGACATAGCGCTTAGGGGTCGCCCTCATATTCAGCCCTGTACTAGGCGGTAGAAACTGCCAGCACCCGCGGTGACATCACCCTTACTTGACGCTGTGGCGGATTAGGTAATGGCCTAGGTACCGTTACAGTACCGCTTCCTCCATTGGAGGTGTCAAACATGAATTGTCGGTCCAGTTTCCAGAGGTGTCACGAGGCTGCGAAGCTCAGGGGCCGTGGCTGACAACGCTGGCTTCCTTTTTGGTATGTGGAAGTCCGGCTCACCTGCCGCGGGCGCAGCCTTCTGCGGCTGGCCAGGAGAGGGCGCCTTGTAGGTGCCCTTAGCGCCCTTGCCAGTGGGCTCCCCAGTAGCAGCGGTTCCTCTCGTGCTGCGCTGACTGGGCTGACGCCCTCCAGCACGCCTGGGTGTCGACGTAGGCGACGTAGGAGGTGAGCGCCCCGTGTTGGCGTTTTGCATCATGCTGTGGGTGAAGGCGAAAAGTGGAAATATGACCGTTGATGAAGTCAAATCTGTCAAATTTGGCCATAATTCCCAGAAAGCTCAGAAAAGTTTTTGTTTGGTGCAGTGGTAGTAGTCGCTATGAACAAACAAAATCCTTTTCATAGTGATATGCTGTTTCTGGTGGGTAATTTCTTGTAATGGAGTGAAAATCTGGGAAAATGCGCAAATTTCGGCGGCCACGCCGGACGGAAGCAATCCTTGAAGATCTGCCAGTCCTCAAGGGTGGAGACCAGTTCTAACCATTTAAAGATAAAAAAAATGTAAACCTATTCTTCCTGACATCGGTCTCCTCTCATGGGGCCTGGTAAGCTCAAATTTGTCCAATTCTGAGTCTCTCGTGCCTGTCGGTCATCCCAATTTAAAATGTAGAGATCTGTGAGGACCCAGGTGTCGGGGCCAGTTTCCAAACGTCAAAAAGTCATAAAGCAAAGGCTGAACCTTTTTGATAACCGTTAAAACGGCCTCCGAGGTCCTCTTTTTCCAATCTGGCTAATTGGACACTTTTCACTCACGGGCCGTGGACCCTGTCTGTCCATCCCGGCAAAATCTGCTTGTGTGGCGGCTTCAACTCCAACTTTCCGACAACTTTACTGTACTGGTATGTTGATAAAGTACCAGTGGCCATGCAGGGAGAAAGGGAGAGCGCAAAAGGCGCAACAAAGAAGGCTGTATAGCAATACCACTCCAAGTGAAGCGTGTGATAGTCAAACTTGACCAGAGCTAATCTTGGCCAGAGGCTGTTGTAGGCTTCAATCTTGGGACACAGGTCCGTCCGGCAATTTTGCAGTGTACAAAATTTGCTATGTTTTAGAGAAACAGTTGAACAATGCTATAATCGGGCAATTGCAATATCTTTATGTCAGGAAAGATTGACCAGTATTTTAACAGGGTGAGACAAAGCTCTTCCAAATAATTACTTTAAGCTATAACAGCCTCCACTGGGGTACAATTTATGTCTTATATTTTCAGGGAGCGCATTCCAAATATCTGCTGGATCTGTCATATGTCGGCTGGCATCAATCATATTCTGCCTGCTATACAAATCCTAATAAGGGAATCTACACATTAATTTCCCTCTAGCTTATCTAGTTGCCTCTGACCCTCTTCCTCCGAGGAGCCAACTCAGATTCGTCATCACTGTCGATGTTATCAGTCTTGTCAGGTTGACTCTTCAGCTTAGATTTGGTCCCCACACCTCGGGCTCGAGTACAACCAGATATGGCACCAGACTTCGGCTCGGGGATATGCTGATCCTCCGGCTGAACGGGTGATGTCGGAGATGTGCCCTTTGGCACCCAGATACGTTCACCCTTGTCATCCATGATCAACTGCAATCCCTGTCTCTTCAACCTCCGAGCTTCAGTCTGTTCCTCGGCATCGTCAGCTACCAGGTCATCGAACACGCTGACGTCATCCTCAGTGTCATATTCGCCAGGCGTGTCATACTCCCACTTTGGACTGGCAGTATCAGTGTTATGCTTGATGTCAGCGGCACCCGTGTCATCGTCGTCATCCGAATCTGACAGCTTCTCCTTACTCCAGGCCACAGCGCCCGCACCCGAATCGTCACTGTTCGTAGGTGTCGATTTCTTCTTGCGACCAGTGTATGGAATTCCGCGATACTCGTCAGTCTCAGTCGCAGACTTCCAACCAGCATTACTGATCGGACATGAGAATGGCACTACTGGCTCTTTCGCTCGAGTGGCGTCTTCCAGATACCGGCCACCACCTCTTTTACGCTCCCAGCGGCGTAGTGCTCCAGAAGGCATGCCAATAATATGCTGCCAGCAATAATCTAAGCTATGCGCTCGCTCTCCAAAGTACGCAGTAAATGGTTCTGGGGTCCCTTTCGGTACCCATCTCCATTGAGCTGCCCCACTGGATAGAAATACAATCGGCCAATTGAACGGCTTAGATGTACCACTGTCCCCTGGCACATAAAAGAAGGAGGAGAATCGGCTCGAGGCCGAGCCGCTGGTGTGGCAAAGATATCGTCAGCAACGCGAAGCAGCGCGATTGGTGGAAAGAAGAGTTAACAGGAATTGAGGGGGCGGAGGAAGATAAGTAACGGAGGCGGCAGAAAGAGACTTTTAGAGGCTCATCATTGTTTTGCCCTTAGCAGGCCAAAAGCATAGCTATTGCATATTCGCGAAGACAGAAGTACTCTCAGTGTATTTTGATATAAAGAATGTATTTGTACACTTAAAAAGAAGCAAGGAGTCTTGTACTGACATTCTTGAAGTTATACGGCGTGCGTTGCAGTATAGTCGTGAAAGTATAGTGACTTTCAAACTCTTTTTCAAGTTAAGAGGATGTGCACTCATATGCAGCCTTTAAAAGTTTTCCGAATAACACCGGACCTTTAAGTGTGACACGCTTGCAGTGCGACAATGAGGCAGAGCAGAGCTAGACTCTCAGGGTGTTCACAGTGTGACGAGCCTGGTAGGTTGTTTCGACTGTTACTTGCTGTATAGTAGTGGTTGCGACAAGGGGAACTTAGGAAAGTTTTCATCAGTTAGTGTTGACCAATATAAAGTAAAGTGCAAGAAAAATGTATGCATGCTGATATATTAGGCTGGATAGCTAATATAGTACATCTGAAAAGTACAAGGCTGAATAACTCATGCGACAAAAACATTATGCATAAGGCTAGAAAATAATTATGTGTATAAGGCTGGATAGCCAATACAAAGAAACACCATAAAAAGAAAAGAAAACAAACCAAAATAATCAACATTAAAAAAAAACAAAAAAAAAACGAACCCAACCCAAAAGAATAGAAACGAAAAGTGTTTAGGTTATCAGGAGTGTGCCTGGTACATAATATATCCTGGTTTTCAAGCAGGGTTGTGTGGAACCGATGGTTAGCAGCGTTGATAGCCTGACCTTGGGGGAGCCCTCCTGGGATCTCTGGTGAGCGGATGAGACGAGCTAACCGAATGCTTGAGCAATGTAGCATGCTAGCAGCATGATCTGGAAGATAAACAAGCATGCCCTTAGGTAGGAGTGGTTACGGAGTAAGGCCACTCCTGAGGGGCGGGGGGTACCGCGGTGGGCACGCCGGTCTTGAGATTGCAGTGTGAAGGGACATACGCATGTCAGATAGTGTGAACCGAAGCGTGACGGAGAGATATCGATGGTCTGGGGAAATTGTATGTATGCCAGTATGACATCGGAGTAGTATGATAGCATGGAACGATAAGGCAGAATAAATGATATTCACCGATCGAGAGTACAAGTGAAGAATGAGCGAATTGATTGGGGGGGATTTGCGTATTCGTGTCACGGGTCATTGTGAAGAATAGCCTATGCAAATCGATAAAGATGAAGACGGAAAGGTCTTCGCGCTTCAGAAATACGTTAACCGTTTGCAAAATAACCTACCTGACATTTCGTTCAGTGAATGTGTACAATAAACGATCATCTCGTTCCGTTGGATCAACAAACATACATCAATCGTAGCATTAGCACATAGTGCCCCAAGCAAGACATGATGGTGTACTATAATATGTACTACGTTATTACTAGTCGGATTGGGAGGGGAGGATGAGCAAATAAATATTCAGATGGCACAAACTTGCAAGTTGGCAATTTCTATACTTTTACAGGTGCCCACAAGTTTGGTAAAGGTACACGGACATGATCCCTTCCCTTGCACAGGCGAGGAACGGTGAGTGCCCTTATATCCTAGTACACATCGTCTAGACTATGCAAATCCGATTAAAATCAATTAAAATTCAAAACCAAAATTAAAACCAAAAAAATCATAAACTCTGCAAACTGAAAGCTTGCGATAACTGCTCTCACAATCGATCAAAATAACGCCAGACGTATTCGTGCGGTGTATTGTCTCGGGCATCTATTCGCGCCTGGAAAATCCATGTATCATTCGTCTACATCCAACACATGTCATGAAGCACAGATAAAATTGAGCTTCACTGCTGCTGGCATTGTAAGCACGCATGTTGTTATTTTTGCACCATAGTTACTGTCTCCACACTGTTAAATAAGCACTTCTACAGCAGCTTTGAGAACAAACACTGTCCCTTGAATTGCTTTGCGGGTCTGTGGATTGAGTTTCATGTATTCTTTCTTGGACCATTCGTATGCACGTGTGGCACGCAGAGCAGCACTATCTTCCTTGTGCACCTGTGCCCGACCATCGCGACCGTTTGCCAAAACATGCAGAGTCTTACTGACCGACCGCAGCAGGCGCCACTTTCATATGAATATATACTAGAATTTGATGTGTTTTCGTCACATCACATTGTCATGAGTGATGACGGTCGGTACTTCGTGGCCGAGCGTCGATGTCAATATATGATGACAATGACAATAATGAGAAAATGACGTTTGTGAGGTGAGGTGACAATACCAACCCCGCTGTATCGTGCCCAAATGACAATGCTGCACATTTGTGCACACATGCTGCGGGAATTCGGTCAACATGAGGCAGGTTAGTTAGCTCAGACTCGTGTCACCCAGGCAACCTAAGACCAATAACAAACATTGCATGCCAAATTCTGAACCTCCCCTCGCCTCCCTGCAGAAATCAAAGCATCATAATCCCTGGATGGCTATTGTGCCGTCGCGTGTGCATTTGACCCACCTCATTACCAATGCTCAACATGACACAATTCTCGCAAATGTCGTTGATACTCACCAGACAGTGCATCTCCTGCGAGAGCTTGACAGGACGCCCGGGAAGGTCTTTCAGCTCCACCTCAAGTTCCATCAGTACACTCCTGGTCTCCGGCCACTTTGTGGGAGTGAACAACATGTTTGACTGGCACCGTGATGGCATCCACTCTCCCTTGAAGGTCAGTAGGTTGGGAAGGGTTTTCTTCTTATGCACCGTCGGTTCCATGGCAAGAGCAACGGGAATCCCGTCCTTGGTTTTCAGCTGTAACTTGCGGATGGACTTGACCGGGTTAGACAGAGTTGAGCTTTCTCGAAAGATGTTTAAAATGACCTGCAACATCCATAGTCATCGTTCATAACACAAATCAAGGAGGACCCATGCTCATGCAATTGTAGACGACATTCAGCACGAGCAGCGAAGCAGAGCAATGTAGAGCTTAGGAATGTAAACACACGGTGTCACACAGATTCAGCCGCCAGCCCCGAGCCAGAGCAGTCTGCTCAGATAAGTGGGGATCTATTTGGGACTGTTTGAAGCCCTCCTCCTACTGAAATATGCAAATCATATGATTGGACATCGTACATGCACACAAGTCTCCAAATCCATGATGCTGGCGATTTGTATGTACAGGATGAGCATATCACTATTTCCATCGCCTGGGTGCATTCAACGTCAAAGGGTCCCATATATCCACGTATCCACGTTGTGGGGGGATCCCTTTGATTTGGCTGTTTGGGGACGAGATGCACATAACGGGTAGAGAGCAACATCTAAAACGTCATCAGTGAAGCATCACCTCGTATTTACATTCTAGCACCAAGTTGTAGCATGGCCCAACTCGGTCATGGTCAGTGACTAGACAAGTCTGCTGCTTTGGTGAAAGCTCCTGCCACAGGAATACCACATGCAGACTCGCGTGAGTGGGTAGCAAGAGCAACTCAAAGTCGCCAGATCAATGCTTCACCGCTTTCATCGCCTCTTTCACCCCGCCTACGCCCCTCCAAAACTGCCCCTATCCCCCAGCTTGAAGCTAACACATTAAGCGGTGTGCCGTGCCGTTTTCCATTCCGGACTGCACCCCCCCCCATGTCGACGTGCACAATGTCTTCACAAGTTGAACTGCCCCTCAGATCTTTCACGAATCCCTGGTGTTGCAGCCGCCATAATTGATCGTGGACCTGTAATATGTTATTGGATAAGAAGCATACTACTGTACTTGAATCAGGTCTGTCATAAACGGGCCTTCCTTTTCATCTCTGAACGAGTTGCCACACCCACAGTTACAGTGGTGTTGCCATGATCCCTCACTGAGCTCCCACATACTTATGCTGCCTTGCCATTGCTCAACGAGCTGCCACGCAAATGGTATCAATCTCACGCTCAACTTAGTTCAGAGGAATGCTGGCATCACTGTGTTCTTTATTTGAGTCTAAGATACCTGAAGCTCAATCTCAACGAGCAGATCTCCAGCTTGCATCTCCGTGACACTCACTGCCGTCATCGTTGCGATTTCCTCCACTTGGACTGTGATCACATCGCGGTAGTACACATGAGCACACCGCGGATTGTCACAATAGCAGCAGCACTTTATTTCAGCCAGCATCGAACATCCGCAATGCCAAAATTGGATTCAAAATTTGTCTGCTCAACGCAAATGATAATCATACCGACACTGTCTCTGCGCATTTGTAATCGCATCGGGCTTTTGCTGATGGCAGAAGACGGGGGAACTCAGATCAGCATAAGTTACTTCGGAGGTCGACTTGGGCTTGTTGCGCAGAGCAACAGGCCAATTGTTGACCGTTGACTGGGTCCCTTCGATCACATTCTCTCAACAGGCATCGGCCAGCTTGTTTGGTTGCCAAACCATTAGCACAGAGCTAAACATATTCAGATACTTTGTGGCGGCGTGAGATACACCCATGCACTAAAATTGGCCTAATGATCAGCACCCCATAATATGACATATTGCGAGTGTACATGCATACGGCTAGTCCGTGACGCGATTCCACCCACATTAATTTCAGTGTGAGCAAAGTGCACATCCATTAATGTGTCGCCAATGCATAATCGCAACGTGAGGAAAGAAGGAAGCTGAGTTTGAGGCATCACACGACATGCATTATTTTTGGCCCACAAGGGGCCTTCTGTGCTCCTGAAGTCCGCGCGTGATGAGCTTAGGGCACCACACACGGCTGTCGTGTTCCCAGCATGCACGGTGCGCAGTAGCGCAGTCCAAAAGGGTTTTTTTTGAACGGACTGATATTTATTGTGCTATTGTCAATTGTCTGATCATTGGTACAATATGGACACAACCACGGAAATTTTCGTCGCTCACTCGTCCGTCAGCATGTACCAGAGATACAACCACGAATGACTATATTGGTTTTGCATCATGCCGATAAGCTGGAGTAAAATGCTAAAGATAGCCACAGTATCACCGTGTTATTTGACCACTAACAAGCAAGTTGCAATCGTGATATCGTGTGATCTTTTGCAAACCATTCCACAAATAGTTGAAAATTTTATTTGAATAAGTTGCAATGATTCACTCGGGGTGTTCTTTGGAGGGAGCATAATAGGTATGGTAGTCCACGGATCTTACCTGAAAGTCGTCGAATGGATTGAGATACCTCAACACTGGATGCTGACATCCTGGTCCATCCAGTCACAAAACGAGTCGCCCACGGGATGTCTTAAGCACTCTGTTTGCATTTAATCCAAAGACCTCCTATAAGTATAAACGGAGGCATGTATTCACACACGAGTTTATCAACTTGGATGTTCACTTCTCTGTGTCACACATGGCTATCATCTGGACGAAGCAGACATCCATCATTTGGAAGATGCGGCGCGGTGCATTCAGTAAGCATATGTACACGATTAGGCTGTACGATGCATACATGTCTTGATCAAGTCGCTAAAAAGAATGCTACACGTCCCGTGAAAAATTGGTGGTGGTAAAAGATAATTAGGTTCCCGTGTGGAAATTGGCACTCCATGCTCGTTAGAATGGTGTAAAGAGTGGCTGCATATGACCAGCAGTGCTTGCAAGATTCCAAACCCTAGCCAACCCAAATAAACCCTTACACCGTATATGTTCAGAGCCTGTTTATTAAATCTGAATCCCTACAGAACAGACCAGGACCATAGTATCTTGACTTACCGCAACGATACACATGCATTGCGTGTTATAATCGTAACACTATATGATTGTGTTCGGGTCTGTCACTGTGAGATGGGCCCGGGTGCTGCATTCGTTGGAAGGAACAAAGTTTGGGTGATATGTAATCTTAGTTCATAGACTTTCGCTAAATCTTGCCGAATCATCTCAGCCGTTGCAAAACTTTTACTTAACTTTCATGGTGTCTCGTTATCTGAGCTCTTATTCAGTTTTTCAATCATAAGGAGATAGTGCTTTTCGTGATATGCCCTACTGAATTATATATATATATATCATATATATATATAACTGTCGACCACCGATTGTGAAGTGAAGTGGAGGAGTCTAAACAAACTATCACGCGGAATTCCACGCACTGCGCGCCATCAGGTTTTCAGTATGTCTGGCAAAGACGCAAATCGCCGGAGAGCTGGCACAAATGGCTCGCCTCTGGTAGCGAGTGCTTCGCAGTCTGAAGAGAAGCTGGATGTTGGATCTGTTCGGAGCAATGTGGATGGAGTTGGTCAGTTCGTAGAAGTTAGAACCAACCTAATTTGCAGATGCCGCCGGCATTCACCGCGGGGTGAGAGCGAGACCATAAGAGGCTTGCGAGTGTGAACCCGTGAGGAAATTCAGCGGTTACGACGGTAGACTATGTAGAAGTCACAGTCGGTATCGCACACTGTGGAGCAGCTGGATGCAAAATGCTGCAAAATGTGAGGCTTGGAAACCCTGGGGATGAAAGTTGACAGAAGTTGGTGCAACCGGGTGCAACCCTTGGCATGACTGCATAACAATATGCAGGCAGCACGATGGAGCACTGCTCGTATTCGTGTTTGACAAGTCAACATGCCATCTTACCAAAGCTATCAGGTCGACAGCCCATGCTACAGGCAGGAAGCCGGGTGCCGGGTGTGGTATGTTGGTCTGGTGTGACTTGTGTGGACCTTCTGGACACAGCGCTGGGGGATAGGGGTGGTTTGTTCAGTGTTTGGATGACGCTGTTCATTGGATCTAGGTGTACTTTATGAAGAATAAGTCAGACTATCTACCTCGATGCTGATGGTGTGGCAGAGCTGCGTAAATACCACAGCATATTTGGAGTTATCCGATCAGTGTGATATGGCATTGCGCGCTGATGGTAGCAGCACTGTGGTGGATGGATAAACTGATGCGGAGTACTGCAACCAATGAAATCGTCCACAGTGAGCATTGAGTACAACGTTTGTAGTTACATCAGAATGGTATTGAAGTATAACAGTAAGGATCTGAGCGATTTGGACATGATCATGGGTATTGGTGTGCGCTGGACTAATGGAGCTCCTTACTTGTTAAAGCGTGGGTCTCAGGACCTGTGAATCACTTCTTTTGCAGAAATGGAAGTACAATTCTGTGAGTCTCCAACAAACTGATATGGTGGGCTCACTCTCGAAAGTCCGGCGCACTTTGATGCCGTGAAGAGGGTGCTCAGGTGTCTGAAGGATACCGAAAACCATGAGCTGGCGCTGCGCTCTACTATGGCCTGCCCTGGGGGGTGATGCGGACAGTGCACTCCCCATTATCAGTTTATATTGATGAAGACTCCAGATTTTCGCTAAATCTCGCCAAAATCATCTCAGCCGTTGCGAGATGATTTTTTAGATAAATTTCGTGGATTTTTGCCGCGTGCACTGTTATCAAGTTTTTCAATGATAAAGAGATAGTGTTTTTCGTGATTACTCATCCTGAAATACAAGATCCCGCACTACTCGAGTGCTGTGGGCGCTACTCTTCACGTCTTCAGCGGCAGTGTGCAGTAATGTGCACAGGGATCACCTGGTTGTGTCATCCATTGCCTTGAAGAAATTGCTGTGTAGGACCTTCTCCACTGTCCACCGCTCGGATGGGTCTTTCACCAGCAGCTTGTCCCTTATTATACGCCCTGCAGTGTGATGCACCGAGAAGCCCCCAGCAGCAGCTTCGCCACCTTTAGCCTCCACCATGTATGCATAAAGACGAAGGGTTGGATCTGTGCAGATAGAGGCGAGTCTCTAATTCCCAACCGATATCAGATGCTAAGAAACAGTGTCGATATACATATGTGCGCGCGCGCTCTTACTGTATATGTATAACCACTACCACCAGTGGCAATGCATATGCATTTGTTTTCCAGCATGGTTTTAGCATTTATAAACTTATGTAGCAATATATTGTCTGCACCGAACAAGGGTGGGGTATATATTGTGTGAGGGGACCTGCGCCAGGTTCGATGTTTTGGAGGCCTTTCAGCTGCAGAGGGGCGCTGGAGAGAAGCTCCGCAACCACTTGCTGGTCTGACATGTTCTCATCGAACAGCCGTTGCCCGGTGTACACCTCGTACATCACCACTCCTGCACTCCACATGTCCAAGGCAGGATCGCGCGGCGCACTCTTCTGGCCTTGCAGCGCAAGCTTCACGACCTGTCCCAATGCCCAAAGTATGAGATGGCGTTTCTGCCCAGATCAGCCGAGTGCACTTGTAAATTACTCACCCAGCCAGGTGTTCGTGCCGAATATGCGTGGTCATATTTGGAGTGATACGATAATTTACCATTCTCATGACTGGCTGGCTGGCTGCATGACCGGATCGATGCATGCATAGATGCAGCATAGTGCACCGCGGTGATGCATGCATAGTGACGGGGTTATTGAGGGCGACTCTTGGAGAGGTCCTCGAGCCGGCTGAGTCACCCAGTCAGCCCAGTGCCATGATGTGCACTGCATGGTGACGGGTTATTAGGCGACTCTTGGAGGTCCTCGAGGCGGTGAGTCCCCCACCCCAGTGTATAGTGCCGCAGTGATGCATGCATAGTGACGAGGGGTTATTGAGGGCGACTCTTGGAGAGGTCCTCGAGCCGGCTGAGAGCCCCACCCCAGTGTATAGTGCACCGCAATGATGCATGCATAGTGACGGGGTTATTGAGGGCGACTCTTGGAGAGGTCCTCGAGCCGGCTGAGAGCCCCACCCCAGTGTATAGAGAGCCAGTGGCAAATTTGTTAGCTCAAGCTGTTTGCACTCAATGCTGTTATTGACGTGCTCTGCATTTGCAACGCAAAATAACTTGCATACCAAATGATGACCGATGATAGAATGATCGACGCCTGGTCTGCCACTCGACTCAGGCTAACTTAACTTTACCGTATTCTGTCAGTTTAATGCTACCACCTGACCGGCCCGAGTTTGAGTCGCCACAAGCAAAGGTTCACGCGCAGGCATTACCTCCGGAGGAGCATAGCGGAGGGTGTACTCCACAGTGGCGTCTTCGTCAATCTTGCTGGCAGTGGCCAGGTCGATCAGCTTCCAAACATCCTCCATCGCAAACTTGACGATATTAGCAGGCTTGATGTCGCCGTGCACAAGGTCTGCGAGGTGCCATGCGCACCACCCGTACATTGTATTATCCAACACAAGTCACAGGAGCCTATGCATGCAGAGTTCCAAGGGGCAATCCAGATACTGCCGGCTGTGTGCTTCTCTCAGCACACACAGTAAAATTACGAGTATGGCCGAAATTCTTATGCTCACAGTATCTACTACAATGCGACCTCATCGGACCCCTTGCTTGTCCTTAGCACGTGCCGTGTCCTTTACATACGCTTACATAGCTATTCCAGCAGGCATATCTCTGCTGCATCAGCCACAAAATGCTGCGAGGTCATTTGACCCAACACGCGTTAAAGATTCCACCCTTCGCAGGAGCCACGACCGCGGCATTGACACGTTGCTCTCCTCCTCTCCCAAGAACCCCTCACTGCACGGGCAGTACGAGTGAGCGGCCCAAGCTCTTGGGAGGGTAGTAGACATACTGATCTAATCGCCACAACCGATCGAAACTGGTGTATAATTATGCTCAGAATACGCTCCGGTTGTGCTGTGGACGAACGCATGGCATGCATGCATGGACTGAATGCATGCCATGGTGCTGCTGATGCACTGCTTTCCTTGCTCAACTTCTGGCGCACTGCAGGTAACGTACGTATACCATGGTGTACTCAAGGTACCCGATAAAATGACCAGTAGAAACACCCAAAAGAACAAATATAGCAAATATATCGATGCCGATGATAACACAAGCGTTCAAGCGCAAAACAATCTGGGTTGAGATTTACATGAGTTGCGGTGCAGGGCGGAGATCGCGTTAAAAATGTCGCTCACAATGGCCTTTTTCTTCACGATTTCCAGCCGACGGCCCACCTTCTTGAGGTTCTCTTGCAGGTTGAATTCACCACGTTCGAGAACGAGGCAGCAGAAGTCGTCTATGGTGGCCGGGGCCTTCTCAATCACCGAGGGACTCGCCACCGGGGCTGGTGTTGCTCCTACCTCCTCAGGTGCCGCATCTTGGATGGAACGCGTGACAGCAGTCTCCCCTGCTTGCTTTTCCTCGACAGACTGTCCTTCTTCTTCATCCGGACCGTCCACTAACGCTCCCGAAGGCTCCTGCGTGTGCACATTACCACTCATCAGGGTCTCGCAGAATCTCATGGTTTTTGAGCTGGGCCTGAAATTCATGGCCGCTGTAGTGAAGGTTATTTCGGTCACTGTCGATGACCCTTGCAGTGTTCCACTTGCTAGCTTCCCTCGTGCGCTTCTCGGAGAAACTGACATCGGAGTGCTGTTGCTGTGAGCTTACTGCGAGTGTGAGAAAATGTAGCAGCGCATGATCGCGCACTACCAACACCTCGATGGTTACCTACTTCAACTACATATGCCTTATGATCAGTGTAGAGTGAAGGCAGCTCACGTTGTCACGTGCCACCAACAACTTGATGTTTACTGACTACTCCACGGAAGAGGAACTTGCAGTGCAAAGTGCTGGCAGCTCACATTCGTGCCATCCATACATGCACTATCATCTCGATGTTCACTCACTACTCTAAAGGGCGTGATGATAATGTATGGTGCGGGCGGCTCGTTCGCAGTCGCGCACCAACAACACCTCGCGCATCACAATCATACTCATTTATTCTAGAGGATACAGTAATTGTATTGGCAGCGTGAAGTGCAGGCAGCTCAAGAGCATGGCTGCAAACACCTCAATGATTGCCTAATACTCAGGACGACGTACTCGCAGTATACTTATTGCGGTGTGGGCAGCTCACCATAATAAACAAAGTGTTCTTCGTAAGCGATACACACATGAAACCATACAAGGATACCCAAATGAGTTCAGAGTCCGACACTATTAAAAAGTTGTGCATTTTTCAATGTTTTGTGTTTATTTAAAGCATGGATAGAATGCCATATATTTCCATGCCATAGTTATAAAGCTGTCAGAACTGCAATAAAATGACAACAACAACAACAACAACAACAACAACAACAAGTGTGGCTATAGCTCAGTGGTAGAGCGCCCATGATCAACAATACGGGAGGTCCAGAGTTCGATTCTCGTTGCACTTTTCAAACAAAGACATACAAATGAAATCAAATTGATTTTTTTTAGTGAGATGTCACTGCGTGGAGGTGACAGGGAGGCAACTGGGCGTTGTGTCGCACCGCATCGTTGGTTTTTGCTCCATCTTTTCCAGCCTCGACGCCACCCTCAGCAACGGTACCCGCCTCTGCTGTGGCATCCTTGTCTTTGATTAAGTCATGCTTTTCCAGTGCCGGAGGGGATGCTGCCGGCACAACATTCGTCAATTCTGCCGATTCTGCCGGTACAACATTCGTCAATTCTGCCGGTACAGGATCCGGGTGGTTCACTTGCTCCTCCACGCTGTACATGTCCAATACCTGCGTGCGTGCAAAACCTATTGGTACTGGTGGTGAAGACATCAAAAAAGCATGATAAAATAAGAGGAGAGAAGAGACTGAGGACGACCCTGTTTTGGGGTTGTGGGACGCTCTGCTGAGCCCTCGTTTTTTGTTACCTTGTCGTCAGTCTGGTTTTCTATATGGAATGCTTATGTATCCATGTGAAGACATCAACGATGTAGGAGAAAATGCAGTTCATGTATAGATTGCTGTTAATATCGTGGCGTTGGATAACTTGTTTGAGGAAGGGGTGGTATGGTGCAATAATAATACATTTACGCAGTCAACATGGGCAAAGCCCTGGGAGTGCAGGTCGTCCCCCAAAGAGGCAAGCCTAAGCAAGCGGCTACTCTAGCTATCATAGTGGTATATCTCACCGAGGCAGCATAGCATAGGTGCTTATAAGCGTAGTGAATAAAAGTGCTGGCAAAATAGATTGAGTGCCATCCGAGTTTGCTCACCTTCACAATGTAGAGGGAGTGGCAAGTGCTGCAGTTCTCCAGCTCAGCCTCGAACTCTTTTTTGTGGGCGAAGAACTTAAGCGCCACCATATTTTTACTGCAGCCCAGACTTCCATCCCCGCACGCGCGTGACGATCTGCGAAGGTCGAAGATAGGATGACAATGAGGAAAGGTCAAAGATGGGCTGACGTGCAAAAATCCAAGATGTGATGACGTGCAAAGGTAAAAGATGGGATTATGCGCGAAGATCAAAGATGGCAGTTGTGTTATACACTTGTGCTTACAATACCGTATGTATTCACATGGCCAGGTGTATTTGTGGTGCGATGCGCGCGATGTAGAATCACAATGTAACCCATTCGCACGGACACAATTATCACCCAACAATTGGAAAAATATGAGGGGGAAAATATGGGGCAGGCAGAGATGGAGAGAATGTAATGGGGGGTATAGTAGCAGGGGGTGATTCACATGCGAGTGGAGAGGGGATGGAATGGGGGGTGCGCTTGAGGGGGTCGAGAGGAGGAAAGAAAATAGGGAGAGAAGGGAAGAGGAACTGGGAGGAAAGAGAGAAGGGTAGAGTGGGGAAGGTACATTATTAAAGAGTGACAAATGAATAAATGTTGGGGATAAATCTTTGGGGAATAAGAGTGAGGGGAGGGGAGGGGAGGGGAGGAGGGAGGGGAGGGAGGGGAGGGGAGGGGAGGGGGAGGGAGGGAGGGGAGGTAGGGAGGGGAGGATGGTGGAGAGGGGAGGATGGAGAGGGAGGGGAGGGAATGGAGAGGGAATGGAGAGGGAATGGAGAGGGAATGGAGAGGGAATGGAGAGGGAATGGATATGAATGACCGGCGGAAAAGAAGGTTATCCGGTCACCTGACGCGATCCATTCCGAAGCACACGACACCGGACGCGCCTTTGCAGCTGGCCTTTCCCATGTCGATCTGGTAGCGGTTTTTAAACATCTGATGCACGATTTGACATTTCTCAGGTAACAGCGGAGGAGAAATATGTGCCAGCATGCAAATTCTAGCAGTTGTAATATCAAGTCGTAATTGATAATTCTGAAAGCAGCGAGGAGAGCTTGTCACAACATATCAACAGATTGTGCATTTCTAGGAATTTGCCCATACAAAGAAGAATCCGATGCGAGATAGTTCAGCCATCTCTTACTATCAGTTCGGAAGACGCTACACACGCCACATGGAGTCTCAAGCACCAGCTGAGTCAGAGTCTTATCGTGTCATTTCGTGGTTTGCGCTTCTATGTCTGCTCAGATGAGAATATAAGCTCTCACTGCGCTGTGTCGTGGCTCATGATTATTCCGCATACACGCAACACGATGTTGTGCAGCGGTAATGCATATTTTATACTGAAGATACGTACTGTGAGCTTTCCGATTATGCTTTCAATTTCGTTCACCCTACTTGCCACCAACTCCAAGGCATCAGCTGCACCGCTGAGAATCCCAGATGCCTCGATCTGCTTCATGATTTCCCCCTGCTCAAAAAGCGTTGTTTCTTGCTGCTGCTCCGTCAAGGCAATCGGCGATGAGGGTGTGCCTGATTCATCACAATCAAGTTTCCAGCAGCATGCATCACGTCAGACCTCACAAACATCACAAATACAAAACATTCCAGCACTATACACATATTATCATCACATTCCAACACGAAGGGGCGTTTGCTGTGTAGGTGTGTACCCTCAGTGGCATAGTCACATAAATGTATGATCTAGTCATTGCTGAACTGGCTCTGTGCTGTGATTGCCGACACGTGTTGTGCTGGGGTCATTATTGGTGGACAAATCATGCCAAGCAGTGAAAGAATCGAGGGAAGTGTGGCTCCACACAGATGAATTGTGTAGCTCAGGCAGCCTCCTGTGTTGCAAGCGGCTAGTAGCAGCTGATATGAAAACTTACCGCTGCTTGCTTCCTCGATGTGCGATTCAAGCTCTTGGGTCCGTGGAGAGGCTATAACGTTCTGCAGGGGGTTTGTCATGGTGGCAAATGATTCGCTCGTGCCCTGCTCCACAGAAAGCTCGCCATGCGTGCTGCTTGTGTCATCTTTGCCACGCAAAATTTGCCTCAAATTACTGAAAGCTTTTGATCTTCTTCTTTGCGGTTGATTGCCATTGGTTTCATCGGCACAGGAGGAAGACCTCCCATATTTTGCATAAACCGCAATTGCCAAAAGCACCACCCCTCCAGCTCCTGCAGCTCCACCTGCAGATTATTTTTCCAAGAACACCCGGCAATTAGCATGCCCACCTTGTTCATACGGGCGAGTCCCGTCCCAAAAGTTTATACACTCACATGTATGCACACGCAGATATCGGGTGTTACTATGCTTACCTAATGTGCTCAGTGCGCCAGTACCATGAACTTTGGACATGGATTGGATATGGACATGTATATGGATCTTGGTTGTAGTGATGCAAGTATGGCTGCATGGTAATTATTGGGGGAAATTACCGGTATAACTTCTTAAGATAGTATGTAAATGCTTGGTACTACCTGTGAATTTGGTAATTATTTTGGTAAATTACCTGGTATTACCTGGTAAATTACCAGGTTTTACCGACCCCCCATTTCAAATTACCAGTAATTATGCAGCCTTGGATGCAAGGATGTCAAAGCCTGTTGGGTTCATGATTGTGGGATCGAATTTGGGTCTCAGTAAGCTTACGCAGCAAACTCACTTCCAAGCAGAATTATAAGGTTTTGCGCGAATAAGAAGTCCCCAGACTCATTTTTATTGAACACACTTAAGACTTACAAAGACTCCCGCAAAAGGCTCAACGGGGCAGCACACCTAGGACCATAATTCATCTTGTGAGGCGATCAAGTGTACGCCGATGCGTTGCCAATGATATGATACTTATGTTCACTCCACGTTAGTTGGGAAATGACGGCATCCGCCAATGACAAGACTGATGCATGTCATCGTATATTGTGCACACGAGCAATCGCAGATGGGGCACGTGCTCGCCGTATGCCTTGCTTGTGTGCGAGAAGTCACAGGCTGTGGCATCCGAGATGTAGGGATGCATGCTACAAGCTGAAATGGTTGCTGTCTCAGTAAGGCATTCAGAGACTCAGTCAAGCAGGACGAGCAGCATTGCGCCGATGAGCAGCATCGGGAATGATGAGGTGCTCATTGAATTCGTACCGATGATCGGAATCATGGAGGATGAGCCGCTCGAGCTGGTATCATCTTGGCTGTCTTCTGATCCTACAGACACAGTTGGCGAGTCTGGCGGGGAGGGTGATGGTGGAGGTGGGGCTGCAGAGGGCTCCGGCGGAGGGGGGTTGGGAGGTGAAGAAGTGACTGGTGAAGAAGGGGGAGGCGGTGACGGATATGTGATAATCGTAGTCTCTATTCCCACATCGGTGGATGTAACCTCGCCAAAATCCTCGAAAAATGAAGCAGTAAATATGTTGCCTGGTGTGGTATTCACGAGTTGCATAAAGCTGGCGGCCAGGTCATCTGGAGGGCCGTTGCCAGCAGAAAGTGCGGAGAAGTGCACCAGCGACTCCACTTGAGCACTTCCACTGGTGATGGAGACAATCTCAATCTCAGAACTGCTGACACCTGCGGAGGCGGCCATTTCTTGTGTGAAATTTGCACGGAAGGATGCGTTGAAGGCACCATCCTCGAAGCTGCTCAACTCAAGTGTGGCGAAGCTGACGGTGCTGCTTACGGACTCCGCTGCATATGCGTCCAGGGGGACACTGGGAGCTGCACAATATTCACAGCAGAAATCCCACCGAGCATCAGAGCAATCGCTAGTGTAATATATAAATTTATAAAGCCAAAGGAGAGAAGGTGGAGATAACAGAAACTGTAAACATGTGAGAAATGGGTAGACCGCGACACGGGATTTGGAATAAGCACTTAATTAAAACGAAGTACAAAAGAGATAAAGTGTGAATACGGGGGCCAAAAGAGGAGGGTTCAATGTGCAAGCGTACAGCCTTGTATTATTGATACGTCACACTGGAACAGTATATGATCACAGCATTCATTAGGGAGCGTAGCCCTCCGAGATAAACAAATAAGCCAGCTACATACAACAGCCACAGGATTTACAACAATCATATATTATAGACTCTTCGAAAATATTATAAACAGAAAATCGAGCTAAATCAGAGGGTTAGACTCCCTCGACTTTTTTACCTAACTATATGCCAAGATATATGCTGTAAGTACTATTGTACAACACGCATGCTTGTGAGTTTTCCCAGGACCCGCAGGGGTCGTTTGCATGTCGGGTTCATACGCGGGACTGACCGATGCCATTACTAGAGCACGCTTTGCAAATAATATTGTACACAATTCGCATGACACGCGCACAGAACCGGCATAAGTATGCCTTCAACAATTTTGATTTGGTTATCCATCATGGACTGCCGTTCACAATCTGCTCCAGATGCTGCATGATTACTTACACTTGAAGTCATATACTGTTGCAGATTCCCGACCCTGTCATGGAGGCGTGCCCATGTCATAATAAACCGAGGCAGATGAGCAAACCAATTAAATGCGCTCTCCAGTGCTTCTGTCATATATAAAGACTAAAGATACTCACTGAAGAGTGAAGATACCTGGGTCTGTGATGCAAAATTTCCTGGGTCAATGATATACATATTGCATTCCAACTCACCTGGTGGGGAGGGCTGTGGAGGCGGAGGCGGCTCAAATGGAATGGAGGTAAAAATAGTGTATCCACTGCCCACACCCTTAAAGTCACTGCCACCACACAACACCACAGCGCAACATTAGCGGACCGGCAGCACAAAATTACCCACAAACCCCATGAGAGACGGATGTGTTTCCATCGAACAGTATCGAAACCCTGAAATATCCTACTAAGGAATTCATTTTTGCACGGGAAGGGGACCGGTGATCATTGAATATGCACAAATAGGTCACAAGGGGAAGGGGGGGAGGCTTCTTCACTGTCATCGCGTTTTGCTGAGAAATCACCAGACTCCACATGATCTCAGGATGGTTGATGTTGGACTTAGATATCGAACTCTTACATGATGCTCCATTTGCGTCTTGGCGTGGGTTATTGTAACAAAGACTGAACGTTAAGTATTTAGGGTATTTCAGGGCTCGATTCAAGTCTTAATACTGCTCAATGGTGTGGATAATGGCTGGAAATGGGAAGCAGTAAAGGAAGATTCGGTGTGCCCCGAGACGGTGTCGAGACGAGCATTAGGTGTGCTTATCCTTGGACCGACTCCTTTGGCATACCGTAGCCGCAGAAGACCGGCTGCACTATGATTGTACCCACGCCGGGATCAAAGGATTCAGCACACATACACTTCGGGACACTATTCTTATCCGGATTCTCCGGAGCTCACTTGTGAAGAATGGGAGCCCCTAAGCCTTACTGAGCCACCCGAGCCCCTCTGCAACCGCACCGCCGGCGCAGAGAGAGAGAGAGAGAGAGGGGAGGAGGGAGACTCTCGCCCACCTAACCTAGCACAACGATCAAGGAACAAAGAATAAAGATCAAAGATCAAATAACCGCGGGAGAAGGGGAATAGAGATATCAGGAAAAAGCAGGGTGAGGATGGGAGAAGCATGTCAATCAGTCAAGCATAGAGATAAGGAGTGAGAGAACGAGAGTGAGCCCTAAGCCCAAAAGCCGGCTAGGGAAGTCGATTCTGGCGCTCGACACCGCACCGCACGTCCCCGTGAATTGTGTACTGGGATATGAGGCTCTAACAGGGGTGCTTGGACTTCGGCGAACGAAAGCCAGAAGGAATCACGGGAGAAATCCAGGCACGGTGCACGTGATCACCAAGCTTTCTCCACTCGCACTAGGCTCCCCAGATACAAGGCCAGGTCCTAACCCGAAGGACTGTGACGGACCAAGCAGGGGGAGTAAGGGTGGAGGGAGCATGACAAGTCAGGCAGGGAGAATGAGGGTTAGAAGGAAAGTGCATGCCGTCCGGGCCCAGTGGCGCTGTGGACCGTGACGCATGGTGCCCTACACGCTGTTCTATATATCCGCCTAGGGTGAATACGGTGCCGGTGCGTGTGAGAGGGCATTAGAGAACAGAGAGCGTACCGTCGGAGGATAGAGGGCAGGCACACATTAGGCAAGCAGGAGCTCACTCTCAGAACTCGGTGCGTCGGAGCGTCGGAGCGTGAGAGCGCGGTGTCGAAGCACAACGAAAGCACCGGGAGGTAGGAGGATCGAAAGGCAGAATCACTGAGCGCTAGAAATCCTGGTCATAGGGAAGGCAGGGGAGGATGCAAAGCAGAGAATGCACAAATGAGGAGAGGAAACGAGGCAGGAAATATGAAATGCAGAAGCAGGCTGGGGACGGGAAAGGGAAGGGAGATCAGGAAGGGAGGAGACGACCGAGCGAATATGCAGGATCTCGCGGATGACGGTGAGAGCAGGCAAGTGGGCGAGGGGATCTAGGAGGAAGGGATCTACTGAAAAGTCAAACTGAGAGTCAAAGAAGAAATAAAAATGAAGCAAATTATAATAAATAATAATAATGATAAATACTAAATGATAAATGATAAAGTAGTATACTCAATCGGAAGCCCGCAGAAAAGGGGGCAGGGAGCCACCTGCAACCGAAGCCCACCCCTCAATAGTGACGAAAGAAGAGGAGAGTGAATCATCAAAGAGAAAAGGGAAAAGAAGAGAGGAGAACAAAGAAAAAAGAAACAAAGGGGGGTGGGCGAATACGTGTGTGTATGCTTATCCTTGCGACTCCTTTGGCATCCCGTAGCCACAGAAGACTGCACTATGTACCCACGCTGCATCATGATCTGGGTGGGCTGTACTTCGGGACACTTATCCGGATTCTCCGGAGCTCACTAGTGAAGAATGGGACCCCCTAAGCCTCGCTGAGCCACCCGAGCCTCTCTGTATTTGCACCGCCAGCGCACTGCTTCCTTGTGCCTGACGCCGGATCATCCCTGCCCCCCGCCCGAGCTGCGCGAGCCATATCTCCACCACCAAGTCTACGCGCAGGACCTCCCCTCTGCTCCCAGAGCCTCACTGGGTCACCTGAGCCCCTCTGCAACTGCCCTCTAGGCGCACTGCTGCTGTGTCTCTGAAGCCGGCTCACCTCCGCCACGAGCCACCTCCACCACCAAGCCCACATCCCAAATCACCCTCGCTGCCCCCAGCCTGGTCTCAAGAGAGCTTCCCCACCCACGCCACGGCCAGAATGTCCAAGGGCTGTCGCAAGGGGCTGAGAATGATAAACTGGGTTGCCCTCATCCGAACTTGCGCACCCACCACCGACTTGGGCCTGTAGCCCTCTACCCCCCGCACCAACTCCACATGACTGAAGCCCTTGCACTTATTGCCTTGCGAGGAAGCTGCGAACTTGAGCAATACACTCCACACTTGCCCAACAACTGTCATGCCGCACTGTTCCTACTTGGGGTCACATCCCCACAGTCGCCTGTGTGTGCGTGCTTATCCTTGTACCGACTCCTTTGGCACCCCGTAGCCGCCTGTGTGTGAGTGAGTGAGTGAGTGAGTGAGTGAGTGAGTGAGGGAGTGTTAAGGAAAGGGAGTGAGGGAGTGAGTGAAAGTAGATGGCAGAGCGAGGAGGAGGAGGAGTGAGGGAGGAGGGAGGAGAGGGAGTGAGTGGGAGTGAGGAGGAGGAGTGTTGAGTTAAGGAGTGGGAGTGAGGGAGGAGGGGAGTGAGGGAGTGAGGAGTGAGGGAGGGAGGAGGAGGAGGAGAGGAGTGAGGGAGTGACAGAGTGAGGGAGTGAGTGAGTGAGTGAGGGAAAGAGGGGGAGGGAGGGAGGGAGGAGTGAGGAGGGGGAGGAAAGTAGAGGGAGGAGGAGGGAGGGGAGGAGGAGGAGGGAGGAGGGGAGGGAGGGAGGAGGAGGAGTGAGGGGAGGAGGAGGAGGAGGAGGGAGGGAGTGGAGAGTGAGGAGTGAGTGAGTGAGTGAGTGAGTGAGGGAGGGGAGTGAGGGAGGGAGGTGAGTGGAGTGAGTGAGTGAGTGAGTGAGTGAGTGAGGAGGGAGTGAGTGAGTGAGGAGGAGTGAGGGAGGGAGGGGAGGAGTGAGCAGGGAGGGGAGTGGAGGGAGGAGGAGGAGTGAGTGGAGTGGGAGGGAGGAATGGCGGGAGGAGGAGTGAGTGAGGGAGGAGGAGTGAGGGAGTGGGAGGAGTGAGTGAGTGAGTGAGGGAGGAGGAGTGAGTGAGTGAGTGAGGGAGGGGGAGGAGTGAATGAGTGAGGAGGGAGGAGGGAGGAGGGAGTGAGGGAGTGAGTGAGGGAGGAGGAGGGAGGAGGGAGTGAGGAGGAGGGAGGAGTGAGTGAGGAGGAGGGAGGAGGAGGAGGAGTGAGTGAGTGAGTGAGTGAGTGAGTGAGTGTGTGTGTATTGCAGACTGATATGGCAGGAGGTGATGCAGACTTCCCTCATGAGCCGGAGTACTGCAGACTGGGAGTGGTGGTAGTGATGAAGTTAAAAGTGAGTGCGTGGCACCGCTTTGACAACTGATGCAAACTGAGAAACAAGGATGCTCACCTCTTTCAGATGAACGAAGAGTGTTTCCCGTTTGTCGAGTGGGAGTCCGAAGTCCACGTGACCAGAGAGGAGAAAGTGCAGCACATATATTGTCTTTAGATATCTTCCAAAGTGTTGGGGGATACGCCAGAGGCACAGACGCCTCAAAGGCTGATATACAGCTTTGGTGAGAATGAAACTGGCAGGGAGGGATGGTGAAGCCGAGGACTTTCTTGTGTGGCAGCAGCAAAACACCCGATGATGTCCTGCTGCGGGAGAATTAAGCAGCGTTCGATGCAACTATATTTCTATTCACGTTGCTCATGCCGTTTGTAGTCCATAAGTACCTTGGCTCCACTGCTTCAGCAGTTACGGCTTGCAGTTGTAGGAGCACTTTCATATAATCATAGGGTTTGAATGTTCGGAAATTTGCTCTGACTGATCCGTTGCATCTGACGGTGACCCTTGCTGGAAATAGTTGTGTTTGACCGTTGAGCAGTTGCAGAATGTGACGTAGAAACAAGAAAAGAAAAGGAAAACTAAAACCCTTAGAGGTTATTAGGAGGAAGCCGAGCCCTTGCACGGTTTTGGTGATCCCTACTATCACTTATTGATATAGGTCCTGCTAGCTACAACGCTTGCTACCAGGCATAAATCCACTGCTGCTTTCTATGGCCGCAGAATGTCGTGGATAAACTAAGGCCGTGTATCATGCTTGATAAGACTGTCCCTGCCTTGCTTAGTGAGCCCTACTCCAGTATCGTAAGACGACGACAATAGATCACGAGCCGCTCACAGTGTGGCCGCGTGACCGCTGTTCCTGCTCCCAAGTCTCTATGTTTTGTGAGAGATCCCTACTCCAAAACATCAAGCAAGCTGCTGGTTACTTTGCCCTTTGGGACACTAGTGCACTGGGATATATCTTTTCACCTCTGTCTCGATGCCATTGTGTTAAACTCTTATAAAGAAGCAGATGTTCCATGCGATCCCGCCCCCTGTTTTTAAACGGTAGCAGAGCAACTGTTGATTGGCTGATGCCAAATGAATTCAAACTTCAAGCTAGCTAGAGAGGTAGTGCCTTGCTTAGAAGCAATTCTTGTTCCACGACGGCCTCTGCGAGGTGCAAATACCAGCTGGCACACAAGCAGCTCCAACTGAAAGCCCCAGTGAAAAAGTGATTCTATTCATGCCAAGATTTGCTCATACATTCTATCTGTCAGCGCCTAAGTGGGGTTTTCTGCGCAGGTCTGGGTCTCGTCTGTGTGAAGTTATCACACAGGGCGGGATGAGTGAAGGTCCTATGCGCTAGGGCAAAATGCCGGTCTAATTCTCGCCGTCCATTTATACAAGCCTGCTTGCTGCAAAAAGCCGGATTAATCGCTACGACTACACTCTGAGGTGCATCTTCATTGACGGTGTGTTCGCCCTCACCAACACCGTCGCACAATACAACACTCCAATGATTTATTCTGCACCTTGGCGTTACTGACGCTGCGCATCCCTCCTCTGCACACTATTATTGTCCACTGTATCAAGAATTCTGCTCCCTGTTTTAATTCGGTGAGTTTACGACATAGTGAGAAGAACAGCTTTCTCAGATTCCTCAAGTGTTGGAACTCGTTTCTCCCCAATCAGGATACCAACATAAGTATCCGTCGGAAAGTCTGCAACGCTGCCAATGAAATGTGGGCTTATAATTACTGGAGACTTGTGCCCGTGCAGGGAACACGCAATTTTGGTTAGGGAGGGGATCATGGATTCTGGTTAAATTGGAGCCTGCGGAATTTTAGAGGTTTCTCTGCCGTTAGATCAAATCAGCAGCTGAGTTATCACCATCCCCGCAGCGGGGGTGGCGGGGCTTGTGCGGCTCCTGCAGCACTGGCAGCAGGTGCGGGATGCCTGTTGGGGGCAGCGCCCAGTGACGGGCTCGGAGGTGCAGGGCAGCTACTGGAGGCTGCCGTGGGAGCAAGGGAAGCTCCAGTCGGCGCAAGCTAATGGCTGGGTGCAGTTGGCATTGGGTAAGCTGGGGTGTGTCCCTCCGGAAGGGGGACACTTCTCTGGCCACAACACCCGCAAGGGGGCTTGTACCTGTGCCAGGGCTGTGGGCGCGGCGCTTGAGAAGTGCTGCTTCCTGGGCGGCTGGTCTCAGCTGTCCTCTGCCATCCACTCCTACATTGACCCGGCAGCTGCTCCCGACGAGCACATGGAGAGGTACTTCGGGTGGACCACTCCGAGATGGCGGCAGCAGCAGCGGCGGCAGCCTGGCACAGAGCAGTGTGCCTAGTGATCTCTGTTACATGGCAATGAGATGTGAAGAGCAAAAGAAATGGTCAAATTGGAGCCTGCGGAATTTTAAAGGTTTCTGTGTCGATAGATCGACCAGAGTTTCCTGAGCCGTTAGATCAAATCAGCAGCTGAGTTAGATCTGACGCCAAAAGTATTTAGGAGTTCTGCCCGTGGGAATCCGCAGCTCTGTTCGTTTGCCTTCCCTACCCACCCAACCCAGAAGACTCTGAACATTTTGCCTTAGAAGCTGTGCATCAGCCTAAAAAGCATGTAAAGCTGTGAATCAGCCTAGTATAAAGACATTCCAAAAAGAGATTTTCTCTCACACACCAAAAAGCATGTAAGAATAAAGCTATTTTTAGTGAAATGCTATGCAGTGTGCCTGTTGGCAATGAGATGTGAAGTACAAAAGAAATGCAGCTGATGAAGTGGTACAGCTGGATTACTGGCAGTAGCTTGGCTTTCTGATTCGCACATCGTCTCCTACGTTGCTCAGTTCTAGTGTCAGGTTCCGGCGTTGTATCGGCTTTTGTGTCACCTAATTGCCTCTAATTCTAAGATTTTGTCAAGAATCCAGGCTGCAGGCGCGTATCGCTGATGTTTGCCTGCATTGAAATGCACTCGGCTCGACCACTTCTACAGCGCCCAAAAGGTTGTCAGTTCCTTAGTATCTGTTCCCGCATGCGCTTTCTCAGGTAAGACAGCTCCATGGGCCCCTTGCAATTCTCAAGTAAAGCAACGAGTGCAACCGTAGTCGTATTAAGCTGATTCATAAGAGATTCTAGACTTTGGTCGACTGGATTTGACTGTGATGAACGCTTCAGAATGCTGCGTGACGGCACTCTGAACTGAGTACAAAACCGGGAAGTGTAAAAAAAGAAATCAGCCAAAAAAGATCCTCATAACATATATAATCCCTCGTGGCCAAAATCGCGGTCGTAGGTGACCAGCTTTGCGCCGATATGTGAGATTGTGACCTACAAATTTGGGAACAGTATGCTGCTATACTGTGTAGACCTGGGAAATTTATTTGAGTGGCGAAGTAGGTGCCACCTGGTGGGCGGGGGTGACTAAGCTTGAGCCCACTGACGTGTTCCGAGGCAGCGGAATAAAATCAGTATGGGATATGCCTAGAAATATACCGTTATCATAATTATGTGGGTTTTACAAATATCAATATATCATGTTGAAAAATCACGGTCGTATATATACTCAGAGTTAAACGATTGGTAGATATATGCCAGACGTTGGGCAAGCAAAACACAACGTAGCAATCAAACATGCAACGGCGGCTACACTACACTGCTCTACACGGTGCGCCACAAGGAACAGCCTATAATTTGTAGCTAGCTACGTACAGCGCATGTGCACATACACACGGCGCGGGTTATTGTGCGCACCAGCTCTCAGGCGAGCACGTGCTGCACTCTCTAAGCCGGCATGTCCCCTCAACGTGGTTGATGACGTTGCACACACTGCTTGCAGCGCATGCTCTCTGACACTCGTCCAAGGTTACTGCATCATCTCCACCATCCGTCTCGATGCCGCAATCTGATGCGTATCCGAGGTCTGCAGTTGCCACTTCATACCAAGCACCTGGGTGATGTAACAATGAATTCCACCTCATTTATGTACCCCCCACGTTGTTGCACTTCGGCTCTGCCTCTTCGCAAAGCTGCTTACATGCTTTCAGCGCACAATGTTTCAGCCCGACAGAGGTGCATCTAGCGGGGGGAAGACTGACTCTAATTATATGTATGTAGTATATGCTTCCTACGAATTATAGAAATTATACATAACCCAAGCTCTTTATGAAGACAGACCTGGGCAAATTGCTCAATCGACTTATCAACTCAATAATCAGCTCAATCAAGAATCAAAGCGCAGTTGTGATTGGCGCACGTGCAAGAGATGCCACGTCATATATCACTCAGAGTCAGATGAGCGAAGCGAAGAAAGAAATCGGAAAACGAAATTCAGAACTATTGCGACGCGACGCGACGTCTCATGAAACAAAAACGAATCGTCAATGTCGAACGTGTCGCAAGTCTGGATAGTGTCATCATAAACGAATGGTCATCGTCAATCTGGCATGCGTGTTTGCATAATTACTTACATGACCAGCACGATTGATGACGGCCTAGCGGAGATCTTGAGATCGATAATTCTAGTATATATATATATGTATTCTTCCTTCCATTTATTTCAACCATTATTAGAGGTGCCGCATGCTCTACTTCCCTGCCGAGTCAACTACTGTACATTATTGTATATGTGTGTTACAGCACGAGCCCGCCGCTGGCATATGCCAGCACATTTTAGCATGAGCCCGCCTGTGCTAAAATCGTTACCACGAGCCCGCCTGTGCTAAATCAGAGCATCTTCTCGTAGCCTGAGCCTACCCCTGGCATATGCCAACGGGGGTTTTTAGCATGAGCCCGTCTGTGCTAAAGGTTCTAGTGCAGGCCCGCCACGGGAGGCTAGGGACGGTCTGTGGGGGTGCTTGGAGGTGTTGGGGATGTCGGGGGTTGCGTGGGCGGGGTGCTAGGGTGTTGGGGATGTAAGGGATGGTTGTTTTCGCTAGGGTTTTGAATGAGTAGGGTTTGATGGTTTAGGTTTTAAGAGGTGGCGGGGCGGGGCGGGGGGGTGTAGGGGTATGCATTGCTTGGGGTGTATGCGGGTGTCGGCGGTGGCGAAGCGGGGTTGTAGGGGTATATATGCATGGAAGTGTCGGCGGGTGTAGGAGGTGGCAGGGCACGAGGCTGAGGTGGGCTGAGCGGAGGTCAACGCGAGGCTCAAGTGAGCTAAGTAGACGAGGTCGGCGCGAGGCTGAGGTGAGCTGCCTCGCACCGAGCTCCGCTCACCTCACCTCAGCCTGGCGTAATGATTTTAGCACAGGCGGGCTCATGCTAAAATGCGCTGGCATATGCCAGCGGCGGGCTCATGCTGTAACATATGCGTTCATGTCGTGATGTGTGTTTTGGCAAGGTGCGGCCAACTGGAGCATGCCACCTCACCTTTGTCGATGCTCGGAGGCGGAGGGGGAGGTGAAGGGGGAGGAGGTGATGGTGGGGAAGGTGATGGTGGGGGGTGATGGTGGTGGGGGCGAAGGAGGAGGAGGAGGTGGTGGTGCGCTCACAACGTATACAATACCGTCAACGCCCTTCGCATCTTCTGATGAGAATGTTGCCGTCCCGGACAAGTCATACGTGCCAAACGAGTATCCACACATCCGAATCTTGCAGTCGCCCGTACTTGAGTCACATATTGAGTTTGCTGACCACGACTGACTCAAGCTGTCTGATGAGCTTGTCGCCTGGATAGAAATGAACTCCAAGTAGGGTGCAGCACCCATCAGAGAGACATCCATACAAGTGCTCGACGTTTTCCCAGTCCAGTAAAGAGTCACCGTACCACTTGTGCCATCACCATCACCTATGTACACTGTTTCGAGGGGAGGTGGGGAGGGGGAGGGGGTGAAGGAGGAGGAGGAGGAGGAGGAGACGGCGGAGGAGGTGACGGCAGAGGAGGTGACGGAGGTCGAGGAGGAGGAGGGGACGGTGGAGGAGGAGACGGTGGAGGAGGTGACGGAGGAGGAGTTGACGGAGGTTGAGGTGATGGTTCAGCCTCTCCCTCCGGCTCTCCCTCCGGCTCACCCTCCGGCTCTCCCTCCGGCTCGCCCTCTGGCTCTCCCTCCGGCTCGCCCTCCGGCTCTCCCTCCGGCTCGCCCTCCGACTCTCCCTCCGGCTCGCCCTCCGGCTCGCCCTCCGGCTCGCCCTCTGGCTCTCCCTCCGGCTCGCCTTCCGGCTCTCCCTCCGGCTCACCCTCCGGCTCTCCCTCCGGCTCGCCCTCTGGCTCTCCCTCCGGCTCGCCCTCCGGCTCTCCCTCCGGCTCGCCCTCCGACTCTCCCTCCGGCTCGCCCTCCGGCTCGCCCTCTGGCTCTCCCTCCGGCTCGCCTTCCGGCTCTCCCTCTGGCTCTCCCTCCGGCTCGCCCTCCGGCTCTCCCTCCGGCTCGCCCTCCGGCTCTCCCTCCGGCTCTCCCTCTGGTTCGCCCTCTGGAGTAGCTGTTGTTGGTGCAAAGGTGGATGTACCTGATGCGCCCACAGCCACGGTCATACTCATTTCCAGCATAACCATGCTTCGGCAATCACCAGGCTAAATGTGCGAGTTGCTGCAACTCTTAAAGTGCGAGGGAACGCCGAACCTTCTTGTGACATCTGCTTTCAAGTAAGGTTCAGTGAACGCATGACAGAACGAGCGGTTGTAGTGTGTGCGTATGCTTATCCTTGCGACTCCTTTGGCACCCCGTAGCCATAGGAGACTGCACTATGTACCCACGCCGGGGATCAAAGGATTCAGCACACACTTCGGGACACTTATCCGGATGACCTGGCTCCGGCTCCGATGAAGCCAGATATTTTCTGGCTTCGTGACGATCAGTCTCCGTCGGAGCTTGAAAATATCTGGCTTTGGTTCCAACGGAGCCGAGAATTTTCAGGCTTCGCCATGCCCCGTCGTCTCGGTCGGGGCTTGAGAAATCCTGGCTTTGGCCCCGTAGCATATATAGGAGCCAACAAGATCCTGGCTCTGTAACGACCCGCCTCGATCAGAGCTTCAAAATTGTGGCTTTGGCTCCGACGATTCCCCTTGAACCTTGGCTCCGTCTGCGCTAACCCGTGGGATTCACCCAATAAATTACGGTTTTTTAGTGACCATAAACAGCAACTCCCCATACACAGTGCAGTGTTTTGTGCGGATTGTTGTGCGAAGAACGCAGTAACTATCTCCCTTCGTTGAAAATGCGTACAGTGTCGCGGGAAACTTGCGCGCGGATTATCACGCGGGCTCCCTTTCCCCAGAAAAACTTGAGCTGTACATGTCTATCCGTGCCAGCTGGGTGTGCAGACCCGCGAGCCCTCGGCACACCTGGGATTTGAGAAACCACCTCTTTCCACAGGCCCTCGGCGTCGGCAGTCAAAGCCCGGAAGGCTACACTGAGCCACTTAGAAACTGGTGTAAGTGTTGCGCGATTGCCCCCCGCGACAAACCGGTATCCTACCGGAGACTTGTGCAATTTCACACGAATATGAAAATGCGGGATCCTAGGCCCCCTGTGTGGGGCAATGGAATGAGCCCTGCACAAAGCGGTGCCCTCAGTATTTATATCATCGGACGACGGTTCCGTGGCCTCATTAGCTACACCGTGTCCTAGCTCATCCAGGCATTTCTGCATGTAGTGCTTCTTGCACATAAAACAGAAGTTACCGGCAGGCTTGTCAACCGTGGTGATGCCAAGTACACACAGCCGCAGCATACCAGCAGCGGCTCTTAAATCATCCACGACTCAGCCAGCGAAGTGCTATGCCGCCAACAATCAAATTGCTATGCCGCCAAGAGTTGGTCAACAATCTATACATACAGTAGCACGGGAGGGGATCGACCATGCACAGACGCGGTGGCGTTGCATTCTTCGATATCTGCGGCGTGGCACTGCTCCGGGAAGGGACGGTCTATGAGCACGGCATTGTTTGGATTTAGAGTGCCCTCTGCAAAGTCCATGATGTACGCGTTGTCCTCGTCCACCTGCGACACGCACATGCTCACCCAACATCCCCATTGCTCGCTTGCATGCGCTCAAACGATTTCCGGGTATCATCGCAGCATACGCTCCATTCAAACTCGATGCACGGCACCAGCAATCGATCACAGGGCACACGCTCGTTCACATGGCATCGCCATGCACAGCGCGCTCGTGACTTGCTTCACCTCATACGTGAAGGCGCCGTCCCACATCACTTCGCACAGCTCCTTGCCATCCGCGTAGATCTCGCTGATAGGCTTGCACTCGGACGGGTCAGTGCTGTCGCAAGTGGCCATCTCGAAGTATGAGCCGCTCCCGCAAAAGTTGTCGGTCTTACAAGCCTCGTACCACGCGTCGCAGTACGACGCCTTGATGGGCATTCCCTCCATTTGCCATTGGTTATCGCCATCGCAATCTCGGTACTTACGCCATTTGCCCGCATTCACGTCACACTCGTAGAAGCAAGCCTCTGCCGCAAAGTATTGCTGGCACGCCTCGCTCAAAGTCCCACACCTGTCCCACCTGTACTCTTCTCCATAGAGTGCGTCGTTGTACACGTTGCTGGCTGTGTCAGCTGTACAGCATGCGTTGTCCGCCCATGCTTTACAGGAGATCGAGTCACTTGATCCGAAGTCGGTGGGTGTGGCGACGGCCTTATGATAATATCGTAAATGGCAAACATCACAGCCGTCCGTGCTCACTGAGCACATCGTCACCTCCACCCCACATGGCACTGCCGTCAGTCGTTCAGTGACGCGCCCTCTACTAGTCCCCTACGCCCGAGTGCGTGCATCACGGCCTGGCACACTCGTTGTGCGTGGACAGGGAGATGGTGCGGGTGCAGGCCTGCATAGCGCGATGGTTCCGCCTTACTTGTCCACTTCCCGGGCGGTACAACCTGGGCAGGGCATGATGCATGCCATTTGGCGAAAGAGGGGGACAGAATTGAGCTGCCTCCAGTTGACACTTATCCAGATTCTCCGAAGCTCACTCGTGGAGAAAAGATGCCTTACTGAGCCACCTGAGCCTGAGGTGTGTGACTTCTTGCGCGCGCCCCAGCACAGATGATCAGCACAGATTGCTACTATCCGAGTATAAAGAAATCCATGGTCATAATGGTAGGGTTGAAGAGGTGCTTTCGGAGAATGGTAATGCAATATTTGATATTTGTAAGTCAGCATATGATCTTAGCACCCAAAACCCGCAATATTTTCTCCGTCTCCGTAGAAGCCTGAACTTTTATAGCTTTGGCTGCGTCGGAGCCACAACAATTCTGACTCCGAAGCGATCCGTCTCCGTAGCAGCTTGAAATTTTCTGGCTTTGGCTCCGACGGAGCCAAAAAGAATCTGACTCCTAAAGAGCGGAGCCGGATCCATTGTCACCACCGCCACGCCGAAATCGTCCACTCTGACGTCTTCGACCGTTGGTTCTTGATTGAAACCTTGCAGCCTTAAATGCCAAGTACACACTGAATGGCATGAGATCGGCCAACAAAAGCTAGCCCACCATCATCCCGGTGGACGTGAGAAGCAAATCAAGAGCAGGGCGGGGCCGTGACAAGATACCACAAACGCATACATATTCCCAACCCAAATGCAAAGCAGCATGGAAAGATGAAACGATGTGACCGATCGTCGCCAAACAACTGTTGGTCTCTGGGCTACGGAGTAAGCGGACCCTGTTGGCATGCCCCCAGTGGCTCCCGGTCGATGGATGGGACCTGTTGGTCCATGGTTATGTCATGAATGCAGTCACACCACACAGCATGGACACCCCATGTCAAAAAAAGGAAACATGCGGGCACCTAAGCGCTCCCCACAAAATTCAAGGGAAAACACAAAAGGTGTACATCACCACCTTCTGCCTCTCCTCGCAGCACGACAGACGAATCTACCGAGCTCTCCAAGAGGCAGTGCCCGCCAGAATGGCACCACAGGGATAACCGCCTCCCAAACCCCACTTCCACCCGGCGGCCGTCCCCGTTCACAGCGATCCGCCAGTACTCATATCAAGGTCAAAGAACACAAGTCCCCCGGCATGTGTAATAACCATGAGCACTGTACACGGAGAGGGAGCTAGCGTCAGACGAATCCAAGACACTCCCAAATAGCGAGCCGTAGACGAATCCCCCACGCCTTGATTGACGGGTAACAACCTCATTGACGGGTACGCCCTCAATGAGGCAGTACCCGTCAGAAGGGTACCACAGGGACAGCCACATCCCATCATCCAAATCATTCCAGTGGCCATCCCCGTTAACAACGAGATGCCGGTACCCCATAACGTGGCTGTCAACCACCAGTCCCCCGGCAGGTGAAAAAGCCTAGGGTGCTAGACATAAATAGAGCCAGCCGCAGACGAATCCCCGACGCCCTCAAAGAGGCAGTACCCGCCAGAAGGGTACCGCAGGGACAGCCACATCCCATCATCCAAAGCACCCAAGTGGCCGTCCCCGTTAATAACAGCGAGATGCCACCACCCTTTGGCGAGACGTATTCCCGGTCAGCTATGATGGCCCGAACTCCCACCCATTCGGACCTGGCACAACGACACCGTCACGTAAGTCCCCCAGCTTACGCCTGACGCGCGTGATCCAGCAACCCGGACCTCGTCTATCATACAGACCGGGCCTCTCCACCATAAAGCGCCGCAAAAAGCCCCACACACGCCTGCTGTGGTAACCCTTTTGTGCCATCCTGTGGAAAACAAGAGCTATGTTGTAAACAAAGTCTTGCCAAAGGACACATCTCTCAGCGAACCGATGCAGTTGGCTCGTGACAATCCCATACTTAGCTTTGTCGGCCAAGTACGAGTCATGTGCAGGGTACCTAATGACTCGAATGTTAGCATACTGTGCATCCAGTCGCTTGTCATATATGGCAGTCATAAGGCCTCTGCGCCTATTTTGCTTGATGAGTATGGCCATGTAAGGGACACGCACACCCGCATGTGCCAAAGAAAGACTCAAAATGTGTTTGGGATAAATCCCTGCAGTGCCGGATTCGTTCAGATATAGAAGTCTTCCATATCTGGAATATTGAACGCCAGCAAGTCATCAATGTATCTACAAACGAAACGAAACTTGTGCGCGTCATGAAAATTCCCCACCTCCACAGGTCTGTGCATGAACGCAAGCTCATACGTAAAACAGCAGAGGTTGGCAATGAAGCCCGCACAGCTCGTCCCCAAAGGGATCCCCACAATTTGTCTGTAGATCACACCCCCAAACTCGACAAATGTTCCATCCACCAACGCGCAGAACAACTCAACAAGCCGACCCTCCGAAAAGAGCATTTACTCACGCAAAAATTCTCCTATATTTTCCTATATTTTCCTACATACTAGGAATATTTAGGACAATATAGGACAATACAGGGAAATATAGGAGAATGTAGGAAACCAATATATAGTAGAATACAGGAAAACCCATGTTTTTGCAATGTAGGATGTTTACTCGTTGCTATACGATGCTGTAGGAAAACCCACGTTGTCGTAGACGTTCGTGGTTTCATGCATTATCCAACCACAACCTAGCTCTTCATATATATTCCTGCAACCGCAAACATTGCAAAAACATGGGGTTTCCTGTATTCTACTATATATTGGTTTCCTACATTCTCCTATATATCCCGGTATTGTCCTATATTGTCCTACATATTCCTAGTATGTAGGAAAATATAGGAAAATATAGGAGAATTTTTGCGTGAGTGATTTCCCTCTCACCGTCCGTCCTCCGTTCATTGGTAACCCACTCACCGGACTTATCCTTTCTGACAAGCAGGTACCTCACCCTCGAACTTTGAAATATTCTTTGGAAAATGCTCCAAAAGAGTGCCGACAGCCGTTCCTTCAAATCCTGCAGACACAAGGTGGTGTACATGGAAGTGAAATCGAATGCACAGACGTGCATTGATGCATCACGCTGTCCGCGGGGCCTGTTGCATGCCGCAGCCAGCTTCCGAACCTCCTCCGAGTCCTGAATAATCCAAGACCCGCGACCCCTCGGCACACCTGGGATTTGAGAAACCACCTCTTTCCACAGGCCCTTGGCGTCGGCAGTCAAAGCCCGGAAGGCTACACTGAGCCACTTAGAAACTGGTGTAAGTGTTGCGCGATTGGCCCCCGCGACAAACCGGTATCCTACCGGAGACTTGTGCAATTTCACACGAATATGAAAATGCGGGATCCTAGGCCCCCTCTGCGGGGTAATGGAATGAGCCCTGCACAAAGCGGTGCCCTCAGTATTTATATCATTGGCCGACGGTTCCGTGGCCTCATTAGCTACACCGTGTCCTAGCTCATCCAGGCATTTCTGCATGTAGTGCTTCTTGCACATAAAACAGAAGTTACCGGCAGGCTTGTCAACCGTGGTGATGCCAAGTACACACAGCCGCAGCATACCAGCAGCGGCTCTTAAATCATCCACGACTCAGCCAGCGAAGTGCTATGCCGCCAACAATCAAAGTGCTATGCCGCCAAGAGTTGGTCAACAACCTATACATACAGTAGCACGGGAGGGGATCGACCATGCACAGACGCGGTGGCGTTGCATTCTTCGATATCTGCGGCGTGGCACTGCTCCGGGAAGGGACGGTCTATGAGCACGGCATTGTTTGGATTTAGAGTGCCCTCTGCAAAGTCCATGATGTACGCGTTGTCCTCGTCCACCTGCGACACGCACATGCTCACCCAACATCCCCATTGCTCGCTTGCATGCGCTAAAACGATTTCCGGGTATCATCGCAGCATACGCTCCATTCAAACTCGATGCACGGCACCAGCAATCGATCACAGGGCACACGCTCGTTCACATGGCATCGCCATGCACAGCGCGCTCGTGACTTGCTTCACCTCATACGTGAAGGCGCCGTCCCACATCACTTCGCACAGCTCCTTGCCATCCGCGTAGATCTCGCTGATAGGCTTGCACTCGGACGGGTCAGTGCTGTCGCAAGTGGCCATCTCGAAGTATGAGCCGCTCCCGCAAAAGTTGTCGGTCTTACAAGCCTCGTACCACGCGTCGCAGTACGACGCCTTGATGGGCATTCCCTCCATTTGCCATTGGTTATCGCCATCGCAATCTCGGTACTTACGCCATTTGCCCGCATTCACGTCACACTCGTAGAAGCAAGCCTCTGCCGCAAAGTATTGCTGGCACGCCTCGCTCAAAGTCCCACACCTGTCCCACCTGTACTCTTCTCCATAGAGTGCGTCGTTGTACACGTTGCTGGCTGTGTCAGCTGTACAGCATGCGTTGTCCGCCCATGCTTTACAGGAGATCGAGTCACTTGATCCGAAGTCGGTGGGTGTGGCGACGGCCTTATGATAATATCGTAAATGGCAAACATCACAGCCGTCCGTGCTCACTGAGCACATCGTCACCTCCACCCCACATGGCACTGCCGTCAGTCGTTCAGTGACGCGCCCTCTACTAGTCCCCTACGCCCGAGTGCGTGCATCACGGCCTGGCACACTCGTTGTGCGTGGACAGGGAGATGGTGCGGGTGCAGGCCTGCATAGCGCGATGGTTCCGCCTTACTTGTCCACTTCCCGGGCGGTACAACCTGGGCAGGGCATGATGCATGCCATTTGGCGAAAGAGGGGGACAGAATTGAGCTGCCTCCAGTTGACACTTATCCAGATTCTCCGAAGCTCACTCGTGGAGAAAAGATGCCTTACTGAGCCACCTGAGCCTGAGGTGTGTGACTTCTTGCGCGCGCCCCAGCACAGATGATCAGCACAGATGGCTACTATCCGAGTATAAAGAAATCCATGGTCATAATGGTAGGGTTGAAGAGGTGCTTTCGGAGAATGGTAATGCAATATTTGATATTTGTAAGTCAGCATATGATCTTAGCACCCAAAACCCGCAATATTTTCTCCGTCTCCGTAGAAGCCTGAACTTTTATAGCTTTGGCTGCGTCGGAGCCACAACAATTCTGACTCCGAAGCGATCCGTCTCCGTAGCAGCTTGAAATTTTCTGGCTTTGGCTCCGACGGAGCCAAAAAGAATCTGACTCCTAAAGAGCGGAGCCGGATCCATTGTCACCACCGCCACGCCGAAATCGTCCACTCTGACGTCTTCGACCGTTGGTTCTTGATTGAAACCTTGCAGCCTTAAATGCCAAGTACACACTGAATGGCATGAGATCGGCCAACAAAAGCTAGCCCACCATCATCCCGGTGGACGTGAGAAGCAAATCAAGAGCAGGGCGGGGCCGTGACAAGATACCACAAACGCATACATATTCCCAACCCAAATGCAAAGCAGCATGGAAAGATGAAACGATGTGACCGATCGTCGCCAAACAACTGTTGGTCTCTGGGCTACGGAGTAAGCGGACCCTGTTGGCATGCCCCCAGTGGCTCCCGGTCGATGGATGGGACCTGTTGGTCCATGGTTATGTCATGAATGCAGTCACACCACACAGCATGGACACCCCATGTCAAAAAAAGGAAACATGCGGGCACCTAAGCGCTCCCCACAAAATTCAAGGGAAAACACAAAAGGTGTACATCACCACCTTCTGCCTCTCCTCGCAGCACGACAGACGAATCTACCGAGCTCTCCAAGAGGCAGTGCCCGCCAGAATGGCACCACAGGGATAACCGCCTCCCAAACCCCACTTCCACCCGGCGGCCGTCCCCGTTCACAGCGATCCGCCAGTACTCATATCAAGGTCAAAGAACACAAGTCCCCCGGCATGTGTAATAACCATGAGCACTGTACACGGAGAGGGAGCTAGCGTCAGACGAATCCAAGACACTCCCAAATAGCGAGCCGTAGACGAATCCCCCACGCCTTGATTGACGGGTAACAACCTCATTGACGGGTACGCCCTCAATGAGGCAGTACCCGTCAGAAGGGTACCACAGGGACAGCCACATCCCATCATCCAAATCATTCCAGTGGCCGTCCCCGTTAACAACGAGATGCCGGTACCCCATAACGTGGCTGTCAACCACCAGTCCCCCGGCAGGTGAAAAAGCCTAGGGTGCTAGACATAAATAGAGCCAGCCGCAGACGAATCCCCGACGCCCTCAAAGAGGCAGTACCCGCCAGAAGGGTACCGCAGGGACAGCCACATCCCATCATCCAAAGCACCCAAGTGGCCGTCCCCGTTAATAACAGCGAGATGCCACCACCCTTTGGCGAGACGTATTCCCGGTCAGCTATGATGGCCCGAACTCCCACCCATTCGGACCTGGCACAACGACACCGTCACGTAAGTCCCCCAGCTTACGCCTGACGCGCGTGATCCAGCAACCCGGACCTCGTCTATCATACAGACCGGGCCTCTCCACCATAAAGCGCCGCAAAAAGCCCCACACACGCCTGCTGTGGTAACCCTTTTGTGCCATCCTGTGGAAAACAAGAGCTATGTTGTAAACAAAGTCTTGCCAAAGGACACATCTCTCAGCGAACCGATGCAGTTGGCTCGTGACAATCCCATACTTAGCTTTGTCGGCCAAGTACGAGTCATGTGCAGGGTACCTAATGACTCGAATGTTAGCATACTGTGCATCCAGTCGCTTGTCATATATGGCAGTCATAAGGCCTCTGCGCCTATTTTGCTTGATGAGTATGGCCATGTAAGGGACACGCACACCCGCATGTGCCAAAGAAAGACTCAAAATGTGTTTGGGATAAATCCCTGCAGTGCCGGATTCGTTCAGATATAGAAGTCTTCCATATCTGGAATATTGAACGCCAGCAAGTCATCAATGTATCTACAAACGAAACGAAACTTGTGCGCGTCATGAAAATTCCCCACCTCCACAGGTCTGTGCATGAACGCAAGCTCATACGTAAAACAGCAGAGGTTGGCAATGAAGCCCGCACAGCTCGTCCCCACAGGGATCCCCACAATTTGTCTGTAGATCACACCCCCAAACTCGACAAATGTTCCATCCACCAACGCGCAAAACAACTCAACAAGCCGACCCTCCGAAAAGAGCATTTACTCACGCAAAAATTCTCCTATATTTTCCTATATTTTCCTACATACTAGGAATATTTAGGACAATATAGGACAATACAGGGAAATATAGGAGAATGTAGGAAACCAATATATAGTAGAATACAGGAAAACCCATGTTTTTGCAATGTAGGATGTTTACTCGTTGCTATACGATGCTGTAGGAAAACCCACGTTGTCGTAGACGTTCGTGGTTTCATGCATTATCCAACCACAACCTAGCTCTTCATATATATTCCTGCAACCGCAAACATTGCAAAAACATGGGGTTTCCTGTATTCTACTATATATTGGTTTCCTACATTCTCCTATATATCCCGGTATTGTCCTATATTGTCCTACATATTCCTAGTATGTAGGAAAATATAGGAAAATATAGGAGAATTTTTGCGTGAGTGATTTCCCTCTCACCGTCCGTCCTCCGTTCATTGGTAACCCACTCACCGGACTTATCCTTTCTGACAAGCAGGTACCTCACCCTCGAACTTTGAAATATTCTTTGGAAAATGCTCCAAAAGAGTGCCGACAGCCGTTCCTTCAAATCCTGCAGACACAAGGTGGTGTACATGGAAGTGAAATCGAATGCACAGACGTGCATTGATGCATCACGCTGTCCGCGGGGCCTGTTGCATGCCGCAGCCAGCTTCCGAACCTCCTCCGAGTCCTGAATAATCCAAGACCCGCGACCCCTCGGCACACCTGGGATTTGAGAAACCACCTCTTTCCACAGGCCCTTGGCGTCGGCAGTCAAAGCCCGGAAGGCTACACTGAGCCACTTAGAAACTGGTGTAAGTGTTGCGCGATTGGCCCCCGCGACAAACCGGTATCCTACCGGAGACTTGTGCAATTTCACACGAATATGAAAATGCGGGATCCTAGGCCCCCTCTGCGGGGTAATGGAATGAGCCCTGCACAAAGCGGTGCCCTCAGTATTTATATCATCGGCCGACCGTTCCGTGGCCTCATTAGCTACACCGTGTCCTAGCTCATCCAGGCATTTCTGCATGTAGTGCTTCTTGCACATAAAACAGAAGTTACCGGCAGGCTTGTCAACCGTGGTGATGCCAAGTACACACAGCCGCAGCATACCAGCAGCGGCTCTTAAATCATCCACGACTCAGCCAGCGAAGTGCTATGCCGCCAACAATCAAAGTGCTATGCCGCCAAGAGTTGGTCAACAACCTATACATACAGTAGCACGGGAGGGGATCGACCATGCACAGACGCGGTGGCGTTGCATTCTTCGATATCTGCGGCGTGGCACTGCTCCGGGAAGGGACGGTCTATGAGCACGGCATTGTTTGGATTTAGAGTGCCCTCTGCAAAGTCCATGATGTACGCGTTGTCCTCGTCCACCTGCGACACGCACATGCTCACCCAACATCCCCATTGCTCGCTTGCATGCGCTAAAACGATTTCCGGGTATCATCGCAGCATACGCTCCATTCAAACTCGATGCACGGCACCAGCAATCGATCACAGGGCACACGCTCGTTCACATGGCATCGCCATGCACAGCGCGCTCGTGACTTGCTTCACCTCATACGTGAAGGCGCCGTCCCACATCACTTCGCACAGCTCCTTGCCATCCGCGTAGATCTCGCTGATAGGCTTGCACTCGGACGGGTCAGTGCTGTCGCAAGTGGCCATCTCGAAGTATGAGCCGCTCCCGCAAAAGTTGTCGGTCTTACAAGCCTCGTACCACGCGTCGCAGTACGACGCCTTGATGGGCATTCCCTCCATTTGCCATTGGTTATCGCCATCGCAATCTCGGTACTTACGCCATTTGCCCGCATTCACGTCACACTCGTAGAAGCAAGCCTCTGCCGCAAAGTATTGCTGGCACGCCTCGCTCAAAGTCCCACACCTGTCCCACCTGTACTCTTCTCCATAGAGTGCGTCGTTGTACACGTTGCTGGCTGTGTCAGCTGTACAGCATGCGTTGTCCGCCCATGCTTTACAGGAGATCGAGTCACTTGATCCGAAGTCGGTGGGTGTGGCGACGGCCTTATGATAATATCGTAAATGGCAAACATCACAGCCGTCCGTGCTCACTGAGCACATCGTCACCTCCACCCCACATGGCACTGCCGTCAGTCGTTCAGTGACGCGCCCTCTACTAGTCCCCTACGCCCGAGTGCGTGCATCACGGCCTGGCACACTCGTTGTGCGTGGACAGGGAGATGGTGCGGGTGCAGGCCTGCATAGCGCGATGGTTCCGCCTTACTTGTCCACTTCCCGGGCGGTACAACCTGGGCAGGGCATGATGCATGCCATTTGGCGAAAGAGGGGGACAGAATTGAGCTGCCTCCAGTTGACACTTATCCAGATTCTCCGAAGCTCACTCGTGGAGAAAAGATGCCTTACTGAGCCACCTGAGCCTGAGGTGTGTGACTTCTTGCGCGCGCCCCAGCACAGATGATCAGCACAGATGGCTACTATCCGAGTATAAAGAAATCCATGGTCATAATGGTAGGGTTGAAGAGGTGCTTTCGGAGAATGGTAATGCAATATTTGATATGTTCAAATTGGAGTGCAACAGAATTTTTGTGGTTTCAGACTTTCAGAATCCGTGACTCCTGCTGCAGTAGAGCCGAATGACACATGTAGCTCCGTGACACAAACAGGATGTACAAGTAGCCACGAAGCGACACGCCTGTTCAGCTCTGTTCCTTTTGCTCTTGCAAACAGGAACTTCACGGGTACCTACGGTACTCTGTGAGGCACACTGCAAATCCGATTTTGTAAATTTTCTTCACCTGTTTCACCGGTAAAACAGTAGAGTAGGTAGTGACTAGACCACTTGGTTGTACGACGGCGATCGAACGACGACAGGAGATCTGACAGTGAAGTCGCGGGGACGGCGTTACGACTTCAAACGACGGCTTCACAGCGACTACGACAGTACGATTGACTTCACTGTTACTCCTCTGAGGGAGAGAGAATGGCTGGATCTTCGAAGAGCAAGGCAGCAACGTCCACTCAGGACGAGGATTTCCCTCCCCTCCCGGCGAAGCCTGACATCGGGCAGACTTCCCCTTCCCCGGCAGCACCGTCCACTCAGGACGTGCTGTTACAACAAATTTTGACGATGCAAAAGCAGCAGAGTGAGCTGCTTGAGATGCAGAGGCAGCAGGCAGAAGATCATCGACTGCTGCGTGCCGATCATCAACGTCTAGCACAAATCAACGTTGAGCTGGAGGCGAAGGTGGCAGCGAAGTCTGGGACTTCTGACCCGGAATCCGCAGCCACGTCCGCCGAGAAACTCCTGGAGAGAAGGAAGAAGCTGGACTACGTGCCAGCAGCCTCCGTCAACCCGTTCCCAACGCGTCCGGCGACACTGGCAACGAGGATGCCGCAGTTGTACGACCTACACGGCAACAAGACGTACGACTCGCTCTCCAAGAAGTCCAACTCTTCCATGAAGTACGAGTGCATGGTGCTGGCTCCAGCGCTGTCCTACTTGCACGACGTGGTGACCGCGTGCAACCAGACGTTGGACGAACATGAGGACTCAGGATTGTCACTGAGAGACTTACTGAAACACTGCCACGAGGTTACCAACTCTGTCCACGGCGTGTACGCTTTACTGTGTAACCGGTGGACGATGCTGGAACTGCGCGGGCAGCTGGAGCAGGAGCCGGGTTCTTCACAGCGGGGAGGACAAGAGGCTCTACGCGCGAAGCTGCAGTTCGTGGAGGACAGGGTCTACCAGGCAGCGGACGGCGTGGTGGCGGACGAGGTGTTGCAGCAATGGCTGAACGACTTCGACAAGAACCGCGGCAGAGCAGTGCTGAACATTGCGTCCAAGAACGCGGCCAACGCGGAAACGCGGGTTCCAAAAGATCCACGGGACCGTGAGCGCTGGAAGGAGCGTAAGAACAAGGAGAAGGACGGTACGAAGCAGCCTACCGACAAAGGCGGCGGAAAAGGCCGGGGCGGAAAGCCCGCGGCCGATGCGTGATGTGCGTGCCGCCACCCCCTCCAGCGCAACAGCCCTCTCCGGGCGCTGGACGGGGGAAACTCACCTTGCAGCAGCGGGTGAGACAGCGGAGGGGAGCATGGCGCGCGGCGGGCGCCAGTTCCGAGGTGATGCAATGGATTACTCACGGGGTGAAGTTGAGGTGGAAGCGCGGGCCTCCACCTCCGTTCGACCACGGGGTGTCACTGAGGGATGCGACGCGGCAGCAGCAGGTGTGGCTGGACGCGGAGAAGGAGAGGCTGCTAGAGAACGGGGCCTGGACGAGAGCGACGAGAAGATCTCACGTTTCGCGCGCTTTTTTGGTGCCGAAACCGGGTACGAACAAGTGGAGACTGGTGGTGGACTTCCGATGGCTGAACCAGTGGTGTGTGAAAAATCGTGTGAAGATGGAGACGCTGAAGAAACTAAGGAGACTGGCGAAACCGGGCGACTGGTGCTTCAGCTTCGACCTCCAGGACGGTTTTCACGCGCTGGGAATCCACCCGGACTTCCAGAAGTTCATGCAGTTCGACCTGCAAGGGGACCTGCTTCAATGTTCAGCGATGCCGTTCGGATGGAGCGACTCTCCGAGAGTTTTCTGCAAGTTCGTACGCGTGATGGTGGAGGCTTTGCGTTCGCCACAGGCAGCGGAGGATCGCAGAGAAATCAAAAGACTGCGGGACGGTTCCGCAGTACGACAGCGATGGTCAGTCCGTCGCAGGACCGGTGGTGCTGGCGGGGACGCGAACCGTCACAGCGGAATGCGAGTGCTACCGTACATGGACGATTTTCTGGTGCTGGTCGACTCTCAGCGAGAAGGCTTTCTGCGTCGAGAAAAAGTTCAACTGGTGCTTCATCGACTTGGCCTACGGCGGAACGAGAAGAAGGGCCACTGGGAGCCAACGCAGGTGGTGGAGCACCTCGGGCTGGAGGTGGACCTGAAGCTGGGACAATTCCGTGTGACAGAACGACGGGTGCACAAAATCCACGCCAAGGCGAAGGAGATCCTGTGCGATGCAGCGAGAAATCGGAGGTGGATTCCTGCCAGGAGACTGGCGTCCTTCACGGGACTCTGCCAATCCGTGTACTTGGCAGTACCAGCGGCGCGGCTCTACCTACGGGAGCTCTACTTCGTGCTGGCGGAGAAACGCAGCTGGGGAGCGAAGGTAAAAATCTCACGTTCAGCTCGGGGGGACTTAGAATGGTGGTCCAGGCTGCCTGTGATGAGCAGGTGGAACGGACGCAAAATCTGGAGATCCCCGACGAGAGCGAAGGTGCACACGGACTCTTCGATGACGGCGTGGGGAGGAGTGCTGAACCTGAAGTTCCCCGCGCGAGGTTTCTGGCCAGACGAGATGCGCTGCTGGCACATTACGCACCTAGAACTGGAGGCCGTGTACAAGACCGTACAGGCGTTCTTGCAGGAGCTGGAGGGCAAGGTCGTACGACTCTACTGCGACAACCAGGCGGTGGTGGCGATGCTGTCACACTTCACCTCCAGAAACCCGGACCTGATGAGGAGAATGAGGAGACTCTGGCTGCTACTGGATCTGCACGACATCGAGTTGCAGGCTCGGTACATCCGCAGCGAGGCCAACGTGTGGGCCGACAACCTTTCGCGTTGCGAGGATTTGGACGACTGGAGGCTGAATCGAGACTGGTTCGTGTGGGCCAACAAGCAGTGGGGGCCCTACACAGTCGACCGGTTCGCTTCCGAGATCTCCGCGCAGCTTCCTCGGTACTACGCTGCGTGGAAAGACCCGAAGTGCGAAGGTGTGGACTCTCTGACGTACGACTGGCGGGGGGAGAACAATTGGGTGAACCCCCCGTGGGCGCTGCTGGACGAGGTGGCGCACAAGCTGCGGGAGGAGGGGGCCGCTGCTACGGTGGTGGCTCCGTACTGGCCGGGTCAGTCCTGGTTCAGGGAGCTGGAAGCCCTGGCCACGGAGGTGGTGATCATGCCTCGGCGCAGGGACCTGTTCACTCCGAGCAGGCTGGGAGGGTCCGAGCTGCTCGGGCCCTCAAAATGGGACGCTGTGATGTTCTTCATCGAGGCGCGCCCGTGAGTTACTACGCTGCTGAAGTACGAAGAAGCTCTGCTACGAGTACGACAGCAAGCAAGGTGACCGTGGGTACAAAAATCGAGGTGTTCTGGGAGGACGATGACTGCTTCTACCCGGGTGTGGTGAAGGAGTTCAACGAGGACGGAAAGGCGCACGTGCTGTACGACGACGGCGACGAGGAGACGCTAGACTTGTCCAAAGAGAACTTCAAAATCATCCACAGCACGGACGAGACTACAGACGCGGACGGCGAGAACACCGAGCGGAGCAGCGGAGGCAACTACGAAGAGTACAAGCGCGGTGGTGCTGTACAAAATTTCCTCACGCGCTCACTTTGTGAGCGGTGGAGGAGTGAGTTGGGACCTTCCCGGCTCACCGAACTGGCGGTGTCGATGCAGAGAAAGGCACTGCTGGACACGACGAAGGACAACTACGGACCGAAGGCACGGCGATTCATTTTATTTTGTGAGCGTGACCAACGGCCGTGGCTGCCAGCGTCGGAGGCGACTGTGTTGCTGTACATCGCCTCTCTGTTGGAGGACGGGAACATCCAGTCGGCATCATTACAGCCGTACCTGTCCGCCATCAACAACTACCACGAGGACCTTGGTCACCCTGGACCGGCGAAGGGGCGCTCTGTGACCCGAGCTGGGAAGGGGATGGCTACCATCCAGGCGGAGCTGGCCGAGCAGGAGGAGAACATCGAGACCCAGCGGACGTGGCTGCCAGCAGCACACGTACGAAGGGTGCACGAAGCAGCGCTGAAGTTCAATCCGAGATCGCCTGAGGAGCTGAAGCTACTGCGAGCCTTGACCTACGTGGTGGTGGCCTTCGTGACCTTCGGCAGACCGGACACGGGGACCTCGTTGTCACGGCAGCACGTTCATTGTGGCGACGAGGAGTTCTCAGTGGTGCTGCTGAAGGAGAAGGGTCGGCGACACCATCGAGTGAAGCGACGCCTTACGATCCCCTGGAAGGGGGTGGCTCTGTTGAAGGAGCTGATCGAGCACTGGGAGTTCTACCGTGACACAGCTTGGAGCATTTCTGCGAAGACTCAACCTGACAGCTACTGGCTGCTACCCGAGGACCCGAAGAACTTCAAGGCTTCCGTGGCTAATGACTGGATTGGTCTAGCTCTCAGCGAGTTGGACTGCAGACCTCCTGAAGGAGGTCACTTTTCTGCACACAGCACCCGGAAGGGTGCCACGACGTGTGCTCGAGCTGTTGGTGTTACAATGGAGAAAGTGTGCTTCCTGGGAGGCTGGTCACAGTTCTCTTCGGCAGTGCAACACTACATCGACCCGACAGCGCTGAGGGACACAGACATGGACTACTACTTTGCTTGGTTAACATGGTCACAGTGACAGAGATCAGATTTCTTGTGTGTGCCTCACAGTTTCATCTTTGGTTTCATGGCAAATGAGGATTCGAGCAAAAGAGAAATGTTCAAATTGGAGTGCAACAGAATTTTTGTGGTTTCAGACTTTCAGAATCCGTGACTCCTGCTGCAGTAGAGCCGAATGACACATGTAGCTCCGTGACACAAACAGGATGTACAAGTAGCCACGAAGCGACACGCCTGTTCAGCTCTGTTCCTTTTGCTCTTCCCACCGCTCCCGACCCAGAGGACTCTTTCCTTTTGGTGACGTGCACAGACAGTCTGGACATATCATCAAAAACATGAATTTAGAAAGCATGTAAAAGCACAAAATGCATTTTAAACACTTTACAAAATCATTTTAATGAAATGTATTGCAGTGCCTGCCTTTGGCAAATGAGGATTCGAGCAAAAGAGAAATTTGTAAGTCAGCATATGATCTTAGCACCCAAAACCCGCAATATTTTCTCCGTCTCCGTAGAAGCCTGAACTTTTATAGCTTTGGCTGCGTCGGAGCCACAACAATTCTGACTCCGAAGCGATCCGTCTCCGTAGCAGCTTGAAATTTTCTGGCTTTGGCTCCGACGGAGCCAAAAAGAATCTGACTCCTAAAGAGCGGAGCCGGATCCATTGTCACCACCGCCACGCCGAAATCGTCCACTCTGACGTCTTCGACCGTTGGTTCTTGATTGAAACCTTGCAGCCTTAAATGCCAAGTACACACTGAATGGCATGAGATCGGCCAACAAAAGCTAGCCCACCATCATCCCGGTGGACGTGAGAAGCAAATCAAGAGCAGGGCGGGGCCGTGACAAGATACCACAAACGCATACATATTCCCAACCCAAATGCAAAGCAGCATGGAAAGATGAAACGATGTGACCGATCGTCGCCAAACAACTGTTGGTCTCTGGGCTACGGAGTAAGCGGACCCTGTTGGCATGCCCCCAGTGGCTCCCGGTCGATGGATGGGACCTGTTGGTCCATGGTTATGTCATGAATGCAGTCACACCACACAGCATGGACACCCCATGTCAAAAAAAGGAAACATGCGGGCACCTAAGCGCTCCCCACAAAATTCAAGGGAAAACACAAAAGGTGTACATCACCACCTTCTGCCTCTCCTCGCAGCACGACAGACGAATCTACCGAGCTCTCCAAGAGGCAGTGCCCGCCAGAATGGCACCACAGGGATAACCGCCTCCCAAACCCCACTTCCACCCGGCGGCCGTCCCCGTTCACAGCGATCCGCCAGTACTCATATCAAGGTCAAAGAACACAAGTCCCCCGGCATGTGTAATAACCATGAGCACTATACACGGAGAGGGAGCTAGCGTCAGACGAATCCAAGACACTCCCAAATAGCGAGCCGTAGACGAATCCCCCACGCCTTGATTGACGGGTAACAACCTCATTGACGGGTACGCCCTCAATGAGGCAGTACCCGTCAGAAGGGTACCACAGGGACAGCCACATCCCATCATCCAAATCATTCCAGTGGCCGTCCCCGTTAACAACGAGATGCCGGTACCCCATAACGTGGCTGTCAACCACCAGTCCCCCGGCAGGTGAAAAAGCCTAGGGTGCTAGACATAAATAGAGCCAGCCGCAGACGAATCCCCGACGCCCTCAAAGAGGCAGTACCCGCCAGAAGGGTACCGCAGGGACAGCCACATCCCATCATCCAAAGCACCCAAGTGGCCGTCCCCGTTAATAACAGCGAGATGCCACCACCCTTTGGCGAGACGTATTCCCGGTCAGCTATGATGGCCCGAACTCCCACCCATTCGGACCTGGCACAACGACACCGTCACGTAAGTCCCCCAGCTTACGCCTGACGCGCGTGATCCAGCAACCCGGACCTCGTCTATCATACAGACCGGGCCTCTCCACCATAAAGCGCCGCAAAAAGCCCCACACACGCCTGCTGTGGTAACCCTTTTGTGCCATCCTGTGGAAAACAAGAGCTATGTTGTAAACAAAGTCTTGCCAAAGGACACATCTCTCAGCGAACCGATGCAGTTGGCTCGTGACAATCCCATACTTAGCTTTGTCGGCCAAGTACGAGTCATGTGCAGGGTACCTAATGACTCGAATGTTAGCATACTGTGCATCCAGTCGCTTGTCATATATGGCAGTCATAAGGCCTCTGCGCCTATTTTGCTTGATGAGTATGGCCATGTAAGGGACACGCACACCCGCATGTGCCAAAGAAAGACTCAAAATGTGTTTGGGATAAATCCCTGCAGTGCCGGATTCGTTCAGATATAGAAGTCTTCCATATCTGGAATATTGAACGCCAGCAAGTCATCAATGTATCTACAAACGAAACGAAACTTGTGCGCGTCATGAAAATTCCCCACCTCCACAGGTCTGTGCATGAACGCAAGCTCATACGTAAAACAGCAGAGGTTGGCAATGAAGCCCGCACAGCTCGTCCCCACAGGGATCCCCACAATTTGTCTGTAGATCACACCCCCAAACTCGACAAATGTTCCATCCACCAACGCGCAAAACAACTCAACAAGCCGACCCTCCGAAAAGAGCATTTACTCACGCAAAAATTCTCCTATATTTTCCTATATTTTCCTACATACTAGGAATATTTAGGACAATATAGGACAATACAGGGAAATATAGGAGAATGTAGGAAACCAATATATAGTAGAATACAGGAAAACCCATGTTTTTGCAATGTAGGATGTTTACTCGTTGCTATACGATGCTGTAGGAAAACCCACGTTGTCGTAGACGTTCGTGGTTTCATGCATTATCCAACCACAACCTAGCTCTTCATATATATTCCTGCAACCGCAAACATTGCAAAAACATGGGGTTTCCTGTATTCTACTATATATTGGTTTCCTACATTCTCCTATATATCCCGGTATTGTCCTATATTGTCCTACATATTCCTAGTATGTAGGAAAATATAGGAAAATATAGGAGAATTTTTGCGTGAGTGATTTCCCTCTCACCGTCCGTCCTCCGTTCATTGGTAACCCACTCACCGGACTTATCCTTTCTGACAAGCAGGTACCTCACCCTCGAACCTTGAAATATTCTTTGGAAAATGCTCCAAAAGAGTGCCGACAGCCGTTCCTTCAAATCCTGCAGCCACAAGGTGGTGTACATGGAAGTGAAATCGAATGCACAGACGTGCATTGATGCATCACGCTGTCCGCGGGGCCTGTTGCATGCCGCAGCCAGCTTCCGAACCTCCTCCGAGTCCTGAATAATCCAAGACCCGCGACCCCTCGGCACACCTGGGATTTGAGAAACCACCTCTTTCCACAGGCCCTTGGCGTCGGCAGTCAAAGCCCGGAAGGCTACACTGAGCCACTTAGAAACTGGTGTAAGTGTTGCGCGATTGGCCCCCGCGACAAACCGGTATCCTACCGGAGACTTGTGCAATTTCACACGAATATGAAAATGCGGGATCCTAGGCCCCCTCTGCGGGGTAATGGAATGAGCCCTGCACAAAGCGGTGCCCTCAGTATTTATATCATCGGCCGACCGTTCCGTGGCCTCATTAGCTACACCGTGTCCTAGCTCATCCAGGCATTTCTGCATGTAGTGCTTCTTGCACATAAAACAGAAGTTACCGGCAGGCTTGTCAACCGTGGTGATGCCAAGTACACACAGCCGCAGCATACCAGCAGCGGCTCTTAAATCATCCACGACTCAGCCAGCGAAGTGCTATGCCGCCAACAATCAAAGTGCTATGCCGCCAAGAGTTGGTCAACAACCTATACATACAGTAGCACGGGAGGGGATCGACCATGCACAGACGCGGTGGCGTTGCATTCTTCGATATCTGCGGCGTGGCACTGCTCCGGGAAGGGACGGTCTATGAGCACGGCATTGTTTGGATTTAGAGTGCCCTCTGCAAAGTCCATGATGTACGCGTTGTCCTCGTCCACCTGCGACACGCACATGCTCACCCAACATCCCCATTGCTCGCTTGCATGCGCTCAAACGATTTCCGGGTATCATCGCAGCATACGCTCCATTCAAACTCGATGCACGGCACCAGCAATCGATCACAGGGCACACGCTCGTTCACATGGCATCGCCATGCACAGCGCGCTCGTGACTTGCTTCACCTCATACGTGAAGGCGCCGTCCCACATCACTTCGCACAGCTCCTTGCCATCCGCGTAGATCTCGCTGATAGGCTTGCACTCGGACGGGTCAGTGCTGTCGCAAGTGGCCATCTCAAAGTATGAGCCGCTCCCGCAAAAGTTGTCGGTCTTACAAGCCTCGTACCACGCGTCGCAGTACGACGCCTTGATGGGCATTCCCTCCATTTGCCATTGGTTATCGCCATCGCAATCTCGGTACTTACGCCATTTGCCCGCATTCACGTCACACTCGTAGAAGCAAGCCTCTGCCGCAAAGTATTGCTGGCACGCCTCGCTCAAAGTCCCACACCTGTCCCACCTGTACTCTTCTCCATAGAGTGCGTCGTTGTACACGTTGCTGGCTGTGTCAGCTGTACAGCATGCGTTGTCCGCCCATGCTTTACAGGAGATCGAGTCACTTGATCCGAAGTCGGTGGGTGTGGCGACGGCCTTATGATAATATCGTAAATGGCAAACATCACAGCCGTCCGTGCTCACTGAGCACATCGTCACCTCCACCCCACATGGCACTGCCGTCAGTCGTTCAGTGACGCGCCCTCTACTAGTCCCCTACGCCCGAGTGCGTGCATCACGGCCTGGCACACTCGTTGTGCGTGGACAGGGAGATGGTGCGGGTGCAGGCCTGCATAGCGCGATGGTTCCGCCTTACTTGTCCACTTCCCGGGCGGTACAACCTGGGCAGGGCATGATGCATGCCATTTGGCGAAAGAGGGGGACAGAATTGAGCTGCCTCCAGTTGACACTTATCCAGATTCTCCGAAGCTCACTCGTGGAGAAAAGATGCCTTACTGAGCCACCTGAGCCTGAGGTGTGTGACTTCTTGCGCGCGCCCCAGCACAGATGATCAGCACAGATGGCTACTATCCGAGTATAAAGAAATCCATGGTCATAATGGTAGGGTTGAAGAGGTGCTTTCGGAGAATGGTAATGCAATATTTGATATTTGTAAGTCAGCATATGATCTTAGCACCCAAAACCCGCAATATTTTCTCCGTCTCCGTAGAAGCCTGAACTTTTATAGCTTTGGCTGCGTCGGAGCCACAACAATTCTGACTCCGAAGCGATCCGTCTCCGTAGCAGCTTGAAATTTTCTGGCTTTGGCTCCGACGGAGCCAAAAAGAATCTGACTCCTAAAGAGCGGAGCCGGATCCATTGTCACCACCGCCACGCCGAAATCGTCCACTCTGACGTCTTCGACCGTTGGTTCTTGATTGAAACCTTGCAGCCTTAAATGCCAAGTACACACTGAATGGCATGAGATCGGCCAACAAAAGCTAGCCCACCATCATCCCGGTGGACGTGAGAAGCAAATCAAGAGCAGGGCGGGGCCGTGACAAGATACCACAAACGCATACATATTCCCAACCCAAATGCAAAGCAGCATGGAAAGATGAAACGATGTGACCGATCGTCGCCAAACAACTGTTGGTCTCTGGGCTACGGAGTAAGCGGACCCTGTTGGCATGCCCCCAGTGGCTCCCGGTCGATGGATGGGACCTGTTGGTCCATGGTTATGTCATGAATGCAGTCACACCACACAGCATGGACACCCCATGTCAAAAAAAGGAAACATGCGGGCACCTAAGCGCTCCCCACAAAATTCAAGGGAAAACACAAAAGGTGTACATCACCACCTTCTGCCTCTCCTCGCAGCACGACAGACGAATCTACCGAGCTCTCCAAGAGGCAGTGCCCGCCAGAATGGCACCACAGGGATAACCGCCTCCCAAACCCCACTTCCACCCGGCGGCCGTCCCCGTTCACAGCGATCCGCCAGTACTCATATCAAGGTCAAAGAACACAAGTCCCCCGGCATGTGTAATAACCATGAGCACTATACACGGAGAGGGAGCTAGCGTCAGACGAATCCAAGACACTCCCAAATAGCGAGCCGTAGACGAATCCCCCACGCCTTGATTGACGGGTAACAACCTCATTGACGGGTACGCCCTCAATGAGGCAGTACCCGTCAGAAGGGTACCACAGGGACAGCCACATCCCATCATCCAAATCATTCCAGTGGCCGTCCCCGTTAACAACGAGATGCCGGTACCCCATAACGTGGCTGTCAACCACCAGTCCCCCGGCAGGTGAAAAAGCCTAGGGTGCTAGACATAAATAGAGCCAGCCGCAGACGAATCCCCGACGCCCTCAAAGAGGCAGTACTCGCCAGAAGGGTACCGCAGGGACAGCCACATCCCATCATCCAAAGCACCCAAGTGGCCGTCCCCGTTAATAACAGCGAGATGCCACCACCCTATGGCGAGACGTATTCCCGGTCAGCTATGATGGCCCGAACTCCCACCCATTCGGACCTGGCACAACGACACCGTCACGTAAGTCCCCCAGCTTACGCCTGACGCGCGAGATCCAGCAACCCGGACCTCGTCTATCATACAGACCGGGCCTCTCCACCATAAAGCGCCGCAAAAAGCCCCACAAACGCCTGCTGGTAACCCTTTTGTGTCATCCTGTGGAAAACAAGAGCTATGTTGTAAACAAAGTCTTGCCAAAGGACACATCTCTCAGCGAACCGATGCAGTTGGCTCGTGACAATCCCATACTTAGCTTTGTCGGCCAAGTACGAGTCATGTGCAGGGTACCTAATGACTCGAATGTTAGCATACGGTGCATCCAGCCGCTTGTCATATATGGCAGTCATAAGGCCTCTGCGCCTATTTTGCTTGATGAGTATGTCCATGTAATGGGTACCGGCACGGGAGTGGGGATGACAGGGGACATATGACAGAATTCCCCAGTTGCGCAACGGGGAAACTAAAAGACTCCAAGGAATCCCAGAAACGGCACTATTTTTATCGGGATATGCCACTTGCCCAGAAAAATAAAATGACTGGTCAAAATGTGAGCTGATGTGGCAACACCTTATAGACACGGGAACCAAACGCGGGCGTGGACTTGCACTGAGAAGCTTCCTAGCGTATTTCCCTCACTGAAACCAATTGTTCAATTTGTAGTTTCATCTGGTTTGAAGCCTTTCTTGCGAGATGAGATTGGTTTGAGCGTGCACAGCACTTCATATTGATACTTCTAGGTGGGGACTCCGGCTGTCCGTGCCTCCCATCAACCGAGGTTCCATGGAAGGCGCGGATCCCGCGGAGTTCCGCTCACGGTCAACGCACGTCATCGGAACATTCTACGGCCAAATGAACGCAATGAACGCTTTAGTTAACTCATACCGCACCTTGACATAACTTAGTGTGGTTGAATACCCAAGTTATGACGCGGTATGGCATCTCGCGATACGCTTCGTGCCCGAAGCCCGAAGCGGATCCACGGGATGCCAATACTTGATCCGTGATGCACAAAGTCGCGCTAAGCGTTTGAGACTTTCCAGCATACTTGTGTGAGATATAAAAGCTAAATTTTGTAACCTAATTACGTTAATCGTTTCTCATTTGTACACACTGCAAAACTGCACAACAAACCTTCGTTCGTTCCCCGTAAACGGGTTTTAACCCAAATGTGAAATAAGCGTGATTCGACTGCCGGGATCGTTTCTAACGATCTGCAACGGAGATCTAACGGTATGTATTCCTGACTTCGGAGGTTGCCTGCCTCGTTTCTTCAGAACTCAGAGACGAATCCAATGTTGGACGCCTCCAACAGTAATACAGTATCGATTCGCGATAAGTCGCGATCATCATCATGGTGCCATCCACCCACTCTTTTCACCAGTGTTAAGGACTGTCATTTTGTCCCCTGCCATCCCCACTCCCGTGCCGGTACCCACATGTAAGGGACACGCACACCCGCATGTGCCAAAGAAAGACTCAAAATGTGTTTGAGATAAATCCCTGCAGTGCCGGATTCGTTCACATATAGATAGTCTTCCATATATGGAATATTGAACGCCAGCAAGTCATCCATGTATCTTCAAACGAAACGAAACTTGTGCGCGTCATGAAAATTCCCCGCCTCCACAAGTTTGTGCATGAACGCAAGCTCATACGTAAAACAGCAGAGGTTGGCAATGAAGCCCGCACAGCTCGTCCCCATAGGGATCCCCACAATTTGTCTGTAGATCACACCCCCAAACTCGACAAATGTTCCATCCACCAACGCGCAGAACAACTCAACAAGCCGACCCTCCAAAAAGAGCATTTCCCTCTCACCGTCCGTCCTCCGTTCATCGGTAACCCACTCAGCACCAAACACAAGTGCCGAGGATACGGGGTCCCGAGGACCCGAGTTTGCCAAAACAATATGTGTAAAAATCTTGTCACCACTATGAGGGACCCATGAATACAACGAGGTGAAACTCCTAATATTTAGAGTCTTTGTTTACGAGGTAATTTAGTTAACGGCACGCGGTTGCTATTATTTGCTCCGTATTTTACTCTCTGTCTACCATACGTGCACCGCATACAGGTTTCTATGTAAACCGAGGCCTGCACCAAGACTCTTGGTCAGGGCTGTCGGTGCAGTGGGCCGTTTAACAACATACTTATACTTTACAGATATGTCCAGTTGGCAATTTTTGCACCTCAATACTAACGCAGCAAAGCTACACCTTCTCGACTCGCGCAAAACTTTCCGTAGGCTATTCTTACACCTCAATACTAGCGCAATGGAACCGCCCCTTCTCGACTCGCGTACGACCTTCCTTTTGAGTTTCTGTAATGATCAGTCTGCATCTACATCTATCGGCTGTTGTCACACTTGTGCCGCGGCAAAAACTACACTCTGCAGCTCTCCATCCTTTGGGACCTTCCCGCTTACACAATGACAAATATCTTTGGAGGGCCTAAGGAATCTCATACTTGCAAAGTACAAAGTCTTCATCTCCCTCAATCATCTTCTGCAGGGCGCAACTGAGATGGAAAACCGCCGAGAAAAAGTTGGTCTGCTTCTGTTCGTAGCCTAGGAAGCAGCGGCCCTTGCGTAAGGCCGCAATCCCCCCACTACCCGAGCCCATGAAAGGGTCCATCACCACCTGACCCGCGGAGGAAGTGTACCTCTCCACCAGATACTCCCCAAGCTCGACGCTCTTCTGTCCCACCACCAATGTCTTGCCGCCCTCGCTACACCTGCTCTTCAAAGCCGCACATCCCGTGACCTGGCAGTTATGCTTGAATGTCCCAGTAGAGTGCAGAGCCTGGAATGGCGCCGCGTAGTCCTGGAAATGCTCCATTGCCATGTCACACAGATATTTCACCATGTCAGAGGTCTTTTTTCCAGTCTAGTTCTCCTTCGCCCCGAACTCCTTCACATTCTTCTCGAGGACCGCCTCCAAAGCTTGGTACTCGGTGATGGACAACGGGCCCAACACATTCCCGCAAACCCCACCGCTGATCGGTCGTGGCAGCTTTCTTCCCGGGTTGACAAGACGTTGGTGGTGGAGTACTTGATGGAGGCACACATTCACTCGACGGACCGGTTGGGCTCACGGATGTCGGTTGGCACTCAGGCGGAAGTTGCCTACCGGTTGAAAACCACCAAAGGCCAGGCAAAGATGCTAGCCGAGCTTTTTCTGGGAGAGACAAAGCTGAAGGTGCTGCAAGTGGGAGCACCCACTCCACGCCTGACCAGGTTCAACGTGGTGAACGGGGTCTTGGACAGGGCCTTCACGGTTGCGGTGGAGGGAGGCAGTTCGCAGACTGTGGTCTTCGGGTACCTGGATGCTGCCTGGGACATCCACTTCGGAGAGAGAGGGGCGTCCCAAGTCCGAAAGCAACGCGTCTCTTGCAGCTGCAAGGCATGGACGAACTTGATGGGCAGGCATGGCCGTAGCAGCGCGGTGCACTGGTGTGTGCATATCTGTTTTGTGCTGAAGAAAGCGGGGTTCTCTCCGGGGCACGCCTTTTACGTTCAAGCTGGGTTCACCGTCCAGGAAGTGGATTACATTTTGAAGGAACTGGAGAAGGTGAAGATCACTCCTCGTACGTCGGAGGTGGGTGCGGGTGGTACTGGACTGAAACAGGGTGAGTGGATGCTGGTGCCTGGATCTGGTCGTCAGGCGTCATGTGCTGCCGCCTTGAACGTAGGGCAAGGGTGTGCCACACAGAAGACACAAACCAAGGACGAAGGCAAGCCTTTGAAGCAACCCGTGTTGGAAGCCGACGCACCAAGGGTGGTGGTGCAGGGTAAAAGGCAGGCAAATGGTGCATGGCATGAGAGCAAGTTCCAGTTCTGCATGTCACATGCCTGCTGCACCCGGGTGATGCCCAACTATGTTCACATTGCTCCAAAGCCTACCGACATCCAAGTGCACCCCGATGTGGAGTTGACGGCTGAGCTACTGCGGAAGTCTGGCGCGTTAACGTTCCGTGAATGAGTTTCGTGGACTGATGCCAAGTGTAAGCGGGAAGGTCCCTAAGGATGGAGAGCTGTAGGACACAAATTTTGCCGCAGCACAAGAATGGTGCTCAAAGGTAATTACTCATAGCACCTTGTAGTGATCGAGAACACCGATGGGAAAGTCTTACGCGAGTCGAGAAGGTGCAGTTACACTGCGTTAGTATTGAGGTGTAAGAATCGCCTAAGGAATGTTTTGCATGAGTCGAGAAGAGACAGCTACACTGCCTTAGTATTGAGGTGCAAAAATTGCCAAACTGAGTGATCGAACGGTAACTATGTTATAAGAAATTTGCTCTGAAATGTTTCACGTGTACTCTTAATGTCTTTCATGAAAAGTTATTGTCTTTGACGTATACTCTTAAAGCCTTTGATAAAAAAATGTATGAATTTAGGGGTGTTCTGCATATCAATTCCCCAACTTGTGCTTGTAGGGAAACGCATAAGGACGAGCCAAGTAATATCACAAAGTTTACCCGCAACCCCCCAAAAAAAATCCATGAATACAAAGGCATTTCGTCCATGCAAAATAAGCAAAATGTGTATGCTACGAAGGTATCATTTTGAGGGATTTGCAAACAAAAAATCAGAATTTTCAAAAGTTTTACCCCGTAACCTCGGCAGACGTGTAAAATGCCCACTCAACGGACTTATCCTTTTAGACAAGCAGGTACCTCACCCTCGAACTTTGAAATATTCTTTGGAAAATGCTCCAAAAGAGTGCCGACAGCCGTTCCTTCAAATCCTGCAGACACAAGGTGGTGTACATGGAAGTGAAATCGAATGCACAGACGTGCATTGATGCATCACGTTGTCCGCGGGGCCTGTTGCATGCTGCAGCCAGCTTCCGAACCTCCTCCGAGTCCTGAATAATCCAAGACCCGCGACCCCTCGGCACACCTGGGATTTGAGAAACCACCTCTTTCCACAGGCCCTCGGCGTCGGCAGTCAAAGCCCGGAAGGCTACACTGAGCCACTTAGAAACTGGTGTAAGTGTTGCGCGATTGCCCCCCGCGACAAACCGGTATCCTACCGGAGACTTGTGCAATTTCACACGAATATGAAAATGCGGGATCCTAGGCCCCCTGTGTGGGGCAATGGAATGAGCCCTGCACAAAGCGGTGCCCTCAACATTTATATCATCGGCCGACCGTTCCGTGGCCTCATTAGCTACACAATGTCTAAGCTCATCCAGGCATTTCTGCATGTAGTGCTTCTTGCACATACAATAGAAGTTACCGGCAGCCTTGTCAACAGTGGTGATGCCAAGTACACACAGCCGCAACATACCAGCAGCGGCTCTTAAATCATCCACGACTCAGCCAGCGAAGTGCTATGCCGCCAACAATCAAAGTGCTATGCCGCCAAGAGTTGGTCAACAACCTATACAGTAGGCCCAACAGCTGGCTCCGGCGGGGTGGCTGGGCTCGTGGGCGCACATGTGGAAGAGGGTGACGGTGATGTTCCCGGGGATGAGGGGGCTGCTGTCTCATTTAGGGGCGCCAGAGGGGACTGGCGGGGGGGCACACCCTCTCGTGGCGGGCCTGGTCTCGGGGATGGAGGATGTGCGAGGAGCGAGGACGAGCGAGGGTGCTGGCGGCAGTGGCGGATGAGCAGGTGGTGCCAGAGGGGTTGAAGATCCCGGAGGAGGCGCCTAGGTGGGAGAGTTTCGGTGACACTCGGCTTGCGAGTCAGAGAGAGCTAACAATTTGTCAAGCAACAAACATGGTTCTCACTGGCTTTGCCTGTTCGATACATCGGACTCTACTGTACTGCCCGGGCGCGGCTCAAGGCTAGGAATTGATTGTCGGGACAATTATGATTAATCGGTTTAATAGTGTTTACACCAATCAAATAGGTTTCAATTTGAGGTATACAATTACGATTAATAACCATAATTACTTCCGCAACTAAAAAGTTCACCAGTGTTAAGGGAGAATGATTATGATAATCAAACCGGTTTCAAAGTGGAAATAATCGAATCGATTGTATAACCGGTTTGAAAAATGAAACTAATTCCTACCCTTGGCACGGCTGCTCAGTCTGTCACAGATGGCGCCACTTGAATGCCTTGCCTATGGAGGGGGGCTTCCGCCTCAAGCCCATTGCTTTGGTGATCTCTTTGTGTTCACTCTCCCCTTGGTGCGGGAGGTCTCTGCGGTGGGGACTGGGCGGTGCAAATGTGGTGGGGAGGTTGACCAGTTCAGGTACCGTTATTACCTGATGTGTAACCGCATGGGCATGTTCACCTATCGGCACGATGCTGTGCAGGTCGTGCTGGTGGAGATGCTGCGCAAGGTGTTTGTCCCAGTCTCCGTGAAGAAGGACCACGTGTGCCACCGCAACTATTCGCCGCGGTGGAGACCGGGCATCACGGTGCTCAACTATGGTGGGTGCGGGCGCCGGGCGGCACCTCATCATTGACGTTGTGATCGTGTTTCCTTGCGCCGACACCTACGTGGGGAGAGCGTCTCAAGTTTCTTTATTTATTGCGGCGGCGGAGGAACGACGGAAGGTTGGCTTGTATCACGACGTTTCTCCTCATCGGCTGATGCCGTTCACGGTGGAGACTTTTGGAGGCTTGGGGGTGCAGGCAAAGAAGTTCCCCGAGGAGTGCGCTGGGCCAAGGGAGGACCGGCTTGGTCATCTTAGCTACGTGGTCTACTCCGACTTTTATGTCGTACTATTGGGGGCAGAAAATCATGGTCGCGTTGCACAGGGGCACAGGCCTTCGGGTTGCACATCACGGCTTTGACAGACTTTCCACAATGAATGTTCCGTGGACGAGCTTTGTTTGTGTGGCAGGTCGAGATGGATCGAGGCAGCTGAAGACGAGCCGGGGCAAATTGGGATCGATTGAGATGGATGTTAATACGTTGGGACCCTTGTGCATTGCTTTGTGCTTCTGTATAGGAAATGCTTTGCTTTGAAGTGTTTAGGAATTTTAGTTAGGGATTCTCTTTGGAGATTTCTTTTGAAACTTTCGGACACTATTTGCATAAATAACCTTCAATGAATGGATTTCCGCACCCTCCGGGCCCGGCGAGGAGAGGTCATCCCACTCCGCCAAGATACCCTGGCGATATTGTGGTAACACTTCAGGACACTTATCCGGATTCTCCGGAGCTCGCTAGTGAATGATGGGGCCTCCTAAGCCTTATTGCGCCATGCGTGTGCTTATCCTTGGACCGACTCCTTTGGCATCCCGTAGCCGCAAATAAAAGACCAGCTGCAATATGTATCCACACCGGGGATCGAAGGACTCTAAACACACTTTGGGACACTTATCCGGAATCTCCGGGCTCACTCGTGAAGAATGGGACCCCCTAAGCCTCGCTGAGCCACCCGAGCCCATCCGCATCCGCAACGCCATCGCAATGCTGCCTTGTGCCTGAAGCCGGCTCATCCCTGCCCCCCCCGAGCTGCGCGAGCCATATCTCCACCACCAAGCCCACGCACAGGACCACCCCTTTGCTCCCTGAGCCTCACTAGGCCACCTGAGCCCCTCTGCGACTGCCCTGCCGGCACACTGATGTCGTGTCTCTGAAGCCGGTTCACCTCCGCCAGTCGAGCCACCCCTTCACCACCAAGCCCACATCCCACAACACCCCGCCCGCCGCCCCCCTACCTACACGCCCTATCTAGAGCCGGTCTCAAGAGAGCTTGCCCACCCCGCCACGGCCAGAATGTCCAAGGGTTGTCTCAGGGAGAATGATAAACTGGGTTGCCCTCATCCAAACTTGCGCACCCACCACCGACTTGCGCCTGTAGCCCTCTACCCCCCGCACCAACTCCACATGACAGAAGCGAGCCCTTGTTGTGATTGCCTTGCGAGGAAGCTGCGAGCTTGAGCAACGTGCTCCACACTTATTGCCCTGCAAATGTCGTGCCACACCGTTCCTACTTGGGGTCCCATCCCCACAGTTACCTGTGTGTCCCAAGCCCTCCCGGTGGCCAATAGTTCACCATTCGGTCGTCGCCTCGTTCCCGATAGCTGCTCACTAACCTCGCCCCATGGGCACAGAAGCTGATGAGATGCCGTATGCTGCCGTGCAACCTGTTGTAAATGACCATCGCTGCAGGGATGGCCCCCCGGGCTCTGAGGGCCCCGGCATGTGTCAACTCCACCCGCGAGCCTCCCCACATCTCTCCCGTCACCCTCACCAGTTCCCCTATTCCAGCAACCCCCTCAAGAAGGCCGGCCACCCGCCTGCTCGTCCCCATCAAGGTGGCCAAGTCCATCGCTTGCTCCGGCGAGGCCCCACTCTGATCTAAAGTCCAGACCCCGCCCTCTGGGCCCGGCGACGAAAGGTCATCCCACTCATTCAAGATATCCTCGACACTTGACGCCGCCTGGCTGAGCTCGCTTGTGCCCGCACGCGCCCCCCAAATTGCGCCTGGGCGGTGCCCCTTCCTGGACCCCCCACAATGCCCAGATGCTCCGCCTCCCGCCGCACGTCCTCCATGCTCTCCAAAGGCCTCGATGCCATCGCGCCCGCCTCATCACCTGCCCCACCGGAAGCCTGCCCAAATTGCTCAAGCTGCATTCCCTCAGATTCTTGCGTCCCACAACTAGATCCATCCTGCGTGGCATAGTCTGTCTCCTCGAAACGCGTCCTCCCACGCTCTGTCCATCAGCGCCAACCTCTCCGCCCCTTTCCGTCGGTCCGCCTCCCCCCGATCCAGGTCCGGGCCCATGCCACCTCTCACACGCCCTCCGCCAGCCCAGCGCCACCCACTTCCGGCCGGACACCGCCCCACAACCCGCCTGATGATCAGCCGTGTGACCCCTCGTGCAAGCGCGAAAGAAAGCAGCCGGACCCACTTCTCCTTCCACAGCCCCGCCATGTGCCGCCTCTTCGTCCTCGTCCTCGTCTCCGTTGCCGTCCACCTGCTCTCCTCCTTCCGCGTTCTCCTCAATGTACCGCCGATCCCTGAAGCGCCGCTGCGTCTTCCTTCGGAATCCATACGCCGCGGGCCCCAGCCCGCCGTACACCTCCACCCCAAAGGGTATGAAGTGATGTGGGCGGACATCCCCATACGTGGCCACCTTGCTCTCCTCTACCTTCTTCGCTGCCGGCCCGGGGGCCATCATGGCCGCTCCCAAGTGCGCGTCTGACATTGGCCGCGCCGTGGCCACATCAAACAGCACATGCTGGCCCGGTCCCTCCGCATCCAGCACCGTCACATCCGGGCAATGGTTCCGTGAGTGGGTCAGGTGGCCCGTGATGAAGTCATCGTGCAATGCAGGCGCCAAGGGATAAGCAGACTTGGTCACCTCAAATAGCACCCTCTGCAATTAGTGATGGATGAAAGAGTACCAGTTTCCTCCACCGGCCCTCGCTCCCCCCCGGCATGCCAATAAGTGTGTCCCGGTGGGATCCCACTCCCCTCCACAATCGGGGCACTCCTCCACCTGGCCAAGGAGGGGCTGCTCCGCATGAAGATAGAATGTGCCGCAAGGCCACTCGGGATTCCGCCGAACTGAGCTCCAGGGCTGGGCAGCATGGAACACCCCTCAAGAAAGCCGGCCCAATGCTGTTGTAGATCACCGAGAAAAGCCAGGGAAGCCGAGACGCCCCCACGTGCCCAGCCAGCCAAAGCCAATCCGCAGAGTGGAGGACAACAACATAGACCCGCCCGTTGGGCACGCTTTTGTTGAGACCTGCTGTAATCACTCAACTTTTTGACGCCGTCCGCCTTTGGCACTTGTGGTGGCAAATGCTCATGTGCTCCCCTCGCCTCCCCAATCACCTCCACCGCATCCGACATCTTCTGCATGGCCGCTTGCAAAGAATTGACATGCGGCAAGTCGCTCTCAGCCCCAAGGTCCTCGGTCCCCGCCATCATTGTCGGAAAGAGCTCCCACATAAATTATCCTCCTAGACGTGTTGCAAACCCACCAAGCCAGACCGCATTGCTCACCCTGGCCGCCTTAGTCAGGCCCATCCCATGCGGGAGGGTGGCAAACTCACAGGAATGCCACACCAATCCACTGCCAAGCAGCAAGTCCCGCAACGCCCCCATGCATCCTCCTGTCATGCTCCTCAGCCGCCTCCCGCATCACCTCCAACGGCACGCCTCGCAACCAGAACCCCAACCTTTGGTGGGCACAGAATCGAAGCAGGAGCCCCTGGGCCTGCGCATGCCCAAGCTTGTTCAAGAGGGGCAGAATGGCACACAACTCCTCCACCCTCTTCAACATCTCGCGACCGCCTCGCCTTCCCCACCGGCACCCCCAAGATATCGATGAAGTCCACCCCCCGTGCACGCAGCATCCCGACCTCGAAGCAACCGGCGTCCCCCTCAGGCGAGAAAGTCGCCGACTTCACCGGCCAATCACCATTGCCTCCTCCATATAAGTCTCATACGCGAGCGCCGCGACAACCAGAGGACCCAAGAAGAAAGCATCATCCAAGTAGGCAGAGATGACCACACTAGGGTGCCTCTCCTGATGTCTATTCTACTAATTTTAGGGCGGGTTAACAATACCTAAGAGCGATATTCGAGCACCCTAATATCCTTAATAATTCGAGATGTCGCATACAACCCATGCTTGGCAATGTTTATTGTAGTTAGTTTTGTGTGTGGAAACTGCAATTTCTGCTACTTGGATGGGTACACCGGGCTGAAATGGCGTTCAAAGTTAGGGCGGGTTGGTCCAAAAATTACGGCGGGTTAACCCCTAACTTCGTTTATTGTTGCTCCGCGTAGGCTACGTGGTGGTCCCAAGGCACTAAGTGACAATATTTCAAGGAAGTTTTATGTGTTGTGACCTTAAGTTTCGATCTAGAGCACTTCCCTATCGGTATAGACCAATCCTCAGCCCAAAGTGTCTGGAGCTCTGCCAACTTTTTTTGGGTAATTTTGAGGGTTGATAAACGCCTGTTGTTCCTACTTTTTGCCCGAACTCGATTACCAATCCTCAGACCAAAGTGTCAAGAGTTCTCGCAACGTTTTTTGGGTAATTTGGAGGGTTGATAAACGCCTGTTGTTCGTACTTTTTGCCCGAAGTCGATTACGCGCGCGATATCGTAGAAATGCCTAGGTATTGGTAACCCGCCGTAACAACGTGTTACGGCGGGTTAACCCGCCTTTCGCAGAATACACACTGAACCCGCTCGAGCACCATCTGTAACGGGGCAGTCAAGTAAAGCGGCCCCAGGGGGTCCCCGTATTGCGTGCCCTCCTTCGACTTGACAAATCGCATCACCGATTCATCGACGCCCCCCAGCCGAAACCCCTGGTTCGTATCCACCCCATAACAAAGGTCCGTCCATGCCCACAACTCCGGGAAGTCCCGCCCTATAGCCTCAAACATTGCCTCACGGTGCACCGCATTGAAGGCATTCCTGGCATCTGCCTTGACACATACACCCGCTGATTATTCTGTTCAAATTGGAGTGCAACAGAATTTTTGTGGTTTCAGACTTTCAGAATCCGTGACTCCTGCTGCAGTAGAGCCGAATGACACATGTAGCTCTGTGACACAAACAAGATGTACAAGTAGCCACGAAGCGACACGCCTGTTCAGCTCTGTTCCTTTTGCTCTTGCAAACAGGAACTTCACGGGTACCTACGGTACTCTGTGAGGCACACTGCAAATCTGATTTTGTAAGATTTTCTTCACCTGTTTCACCTGTAAACAGTAGAGTAGGTAGTGACAAGACCACCGGGTTGTACGACGGCAATCGAACGACGACAGGAGATCTAACAGCGAAGTCGCGGGGACGGCGTTTACGACTGCAAACGACGGCTTCACATCGGCTACGGCAGTACGATTGACTCCACTGTGACTCCTTTGAGGGAGAAGAATGGCTGGAAGTGTGAAGGGCAAGTCTCCGGAGGATTTCCCTCCCCTCCCGGGGAAGCCAGACATCGGGCAGGCTTCCCCTTCCCCGGCAGCACAGTCCACTGCCACGTCCACTGCCACACTGCCTGTCCACGTGCTGATGCAACAAATTCTGATCATGCAAAAGCAGCAAGGGGAGCTGCTTGAAATGCAGAGGTAACAGGCAAAGGAGCACCGCCTGCTGCGTGATGAGCTTCAACGACAAGCACAAATCAACGTGGAGTTGGAGGCGAAGGTGGCAGCGAAGCCTGGGACTTCTGACCCGGACACCGTAGCCAAGACCGCCGAGCAACTTCTGGAGAGAAGGAGGAAGTTGGCGTACGTGCCAGCAGCCTCAATCAACCCGTTCCCGCCGCGGCCGGCTACGCTGACATCGAGAATGCCTCAGTTGTACGACCTGCACGGCAACAAGACGTACGACGCTCTCTCCAAGAAGTCCAACTCCTCAATGAAGTACGAGTGCCTGGTTCTGGCTCCGGCACTGTCTTAATTGCACGACGTGGTGTGCGAATGCAACGACACATTGGACGTGAACGAGGACTGCGATTTGTCGAACAGCGAGTGGCAAAAACGTTTCCACGCAGTTACCAACTCTGTGCACGGCGTGTACGCGATGCTGTGCAACAGGTGGACGATGTTGGAACTGCGCGGGCAGCTGGAGCAGGAGCCTGGATCTTCACAGCGGGGAGGATCGGACGCTCTACGTGCTAAACTGCAGTTCGTGGAGGACAGAGTCTACCAGGCAGCAGACGGTGTGGTGGCGGACGAGGTGTTGCAGCAATGGCTGAACGACTTCGACAAGAACCGTGGCAAGGCAATGCTGAGCCTTACGTCGAAAAATGCAGCGAACGCGGAAACGCGGGTTGTGAAAGATCCACGGGACCGGGACCGCTGGAAGGAGCGTAAGAAGAACGAGGAGAAGGACGGTAAGAAGCCTACCGACAAAGGCGGCAAGGGCCGGGGCGGAAAGCCTGCGGCCGATGTGTGATGTGCGTGCCGCCACCCCGTCCAGCCCAACAGCCCTCTCCGGGCGCTGGTCGGGGAAATCTCACCGTGCAACAGCGGGTGAGACAGCGGAGGGGAGCATGGCGCGCGGCGGGCGCCAGTTCCGAAATGATGCAGTGGATTACTCACGGGGTGAAGTTGAGGTGGAAGCGCGGACTTCCGCCTCCTTTCGACCACGGTGTGTCACTGAGGGATGCTACGCGACAGCAACACGTGTGGCTGGACGCGGAGAAGGAAAGGCTGCTACAGAACGGTGCCTGGACGAGGGCGACGAGAAGATCTCATGTTTCTTGCGCTTTTTTAGTGCCAAAACCGGGTACGAACAAGTGGAGACTGGTGGTGGACTTCCGATGGCTGAACCAGTGGTGTGTGAAGAATCGCGTGAAGATGGAGACGCTGAAGAAACTACGGAGACTGGCGAAGCCGGGCGACTGGTGCTTCAGCTTCGACCTCCAGGACGGTTTTCATGCGCTGGGGATCCACCCGGACTTTCAACGCTTCATGCAGTTCGACCTGCAAGGGGACCTGCTTCAATGCTCAGCGGTTCCGTTCGGGTGGAACGACGCTCCGAGGGTGTTCTGCAAGTTCGTACGCGTGATGGTGGAAGCTCTACGTTCTCCACAGGCAGCGGAAGATCGCAGAGAAATCAGGAAGCTGCGGGACGGTTCCGCAGTACGACAACGATGGTCAGTCCGTCGCAGAGCAGGTGGTGCTGGCGAGAACGCGAACCGTCACAGCGGAATGCGAGTGCTACCGTACATGGACGATTTTCTGGTGCTGGTCGACTCTCAGCGAGAAGGCTTTCTGCGTCGAGAAAAAGTTCAACTGGTTCTTCATCGACTAGGCCTACAGCGGAACGAGAAGAAAGGCCAATGGGAGCCTACACAGGTGGTGGAGCACCTCGGTTTGGAGGTGGACCTGAAGCTGGGACAATTCCGTGTAACAGAACGACGGGTGCACAAAATCCACACCAGGGCGAAGGAGATCCTGTGCGACGCAGCGAGAAATCGGAGGTGGATTCCTGCCAGGAGACTGGCTTCCTTCACGGGACTCTGCCAATCCGTGTACTTAGCAGTGCCAGCGGCGCGGCTCTACCTACGGGAGCTCTACTTCGTGCTGGCAGAGAAACGCAGCTGGGGAGCGAAGGTAAAGATCTCGCGTGCAGCTCGGGGGGACTTAGAATGGTGGTCCAGGCTGCCTGTGATGAGCAGGTGGAACGGGCGCAAGATCTGGAGATCCCCGACGAAAGCGAAGGTTCACACGGACTCTTCGATGATGGCCTGGGGAGGAGTGCTGAACCTGAAGTTCCCCGCGAGAGGTTTCTGGTCAGACGAGATGCGCAACTGGCACATCACACACTTGGAGCTGGAGGCCGTGTACAAGACCGTGCAGGCGTTCCTGAAGGAGCTGGAGGGCAAGGTCGTACGACTCTACTGCGACAACCAGGTGGTGGTGGCGATGCTCTCACACTTCACCTCCAGGAACCCGGACCTGATGAGAAGAATGCGGACGCTCTGGCTGCTGCTGGATCTTCACGACATCGAGTTGCAGGCTCGTTACATCCGCAGCGAGCGAGGCCAACGTGTGGGCCGACAACCTTTCTCGCTGCGAGGATTTGGACGACTGGAGACTCAATCGAGACTGGTTCGTGTGGGCCAACAAGCAGTGGGGGCCCTACACAATCAACCGGTTCGCTTCCGAGATCTCCGCGCAGCTTCCTCGGTACTACGCTGCGTGGAAAGACCCGAAGTGCGAAGGAGTGGACTCTCTGACGTACGACTGGCGGGGGGAGAACAATTGGGTGAGCCCCCCGTGGGCGCTGCTGGACGAGGTGGCGCACAAGTTGCGCGAGGGGGGGGCGCTGCTACGGTGGTGGCTCCGTACTGGCCGGGACAGTCCTGGTTCAGAGAGTTGGAGGCCCTGGCCACCGAGGTGGTGATCATGCCACGACGCAGGGACTTATTCACTCCGAGCAGGCTGGGAGGGTCCGAGCTGCTCGGGCCCTCAAAATGGGACGTTGTGATGTTCTTCATCGAGGCGCGCCCGTGAGTTGCTACACTGCTGAAGTACGAAGGAGCTCTGCTTCGTGTACGACAGCAGCTGAGGTGACCGTGGGCTCCAAAATCGAGGTGTTCTGGAAGGACGATGACTGCTTCTACCCGGGTGTGGTGAACGTGCTGTACGACGACGGCGACGAGGAGACGCTGGACCTGTCCAAGGAGAACTACAAAATCATTAACAGCTCGGGCGTGTCGGAGCTGACGGACGAGGCAGCGGACGCGGACAGCAAGAACATCGACTGCGGAGGCGACTACGAAGAGAACAAGCGCGGTGGTGCTGTAAAGAATTTCCTCACGCTCTCACTCTGTGAGCGGTGGAGGAGTGAGTTGGGACAGTCCCGGCTCACATAACTGGCAGTGACAATGCAGAGAAAAGCACTGCTGGACACGACGATGGGCAACTACGGACCGAAGTCACAGCGCTTCATTTTATTTTGTGAGCAGCACCAACGGCCGTGGCTGCCAGCATCGGAGGCGACTGTGTTGCTGTACATCGCCTCTCTGTTGAAGGACGGGGGCATCAAGTCAGCTTCCTTGCAGCCGTACCTGTCTGCCATCAACAACTACCACGAGGACCTGCGATTTCCTGGACCAGCGAAGGGTCGTGCTGTGACCCGAGCTGTGAAAGGGATGGCGACCATCCAGGCGGAGCTGGCGGTGCAGGAGGAGAACATCGAGACCCAGCGGACTTGGCTGCCAGCGGCACACGTACGACGTGTTCACGAAGCAGCGCTGAAGTTGACTCCGAGATCTCCTGAGGAGCTGCGGCTGCTACGAGCCTTCGCCTACGTGGTTGTTGCCTTTGTGACCTTCGGCAGACCGGACACGGGGACTTCGTTGTCACGACAACACGTTCATTGTGGCGACGGTGAGTTCTCGGTGGTGCTGCTAAAAGAGAAAGGACGGCGGCATCACCTGGTGAAGAGACGCCTGTGCATCCCCTGGAAGGGGCCCCTTTTGAAGGAGTTGATCGAGCACTGGGAGTTTCACCGTGACACGGCTTGGAGCAGTTCTGAGAAGACTCAACCTGACGCCTACTGGCTGCTACCCGAGGACCCGAAGAACTTCAAGGCTTCAGTGGCCAATGACTGGATTGGTCTGGCTCTCAGCGAGCTGGATTGCAGACCCCCGGAAGGAGGTCATTTTTCTGCACACAGCACCCGGAAGGGTGCCACGACGTGTGCTCGCGCTGTGGGTGTTGCAATGGAGAAAGTGTGCTTCTTCGGAGGCTGGTCACAGTTCTCTTCGGCAGTGCAGCACTACATCGACCCGACAGCTTTGAGGGACGCAGACATGAACTACTACTTCGAGTGGTTAACATGGTCACAGTGACAGAGATCAGATTTCTTTTGTGTGCCTCACAGTTTCATCTTTGGTTTCATGGCAAATGAGGATTCGAGCAAAAGAGAAATGTTCAAATTGGAGTGCAACAGAATTTTTGTGGTTTCAGACTTTCAGAATCCGTGACTCCTGCTGCAGTAGAGCCGAATGACACATGTAGCTCCGTGACACAAACAGGATGTACAAGTAGCCACGAAGCGACACGCCTGTTCAGCTCTGTTCCTTTTGCTCTTCCCACCGCTCCCGACCCAGAGGACTCTTTCCTTTTGGTGACGTGCACAGACAGTCTGGACATCTCATCAAAACTAGAATTTAGAAAGCATTCAAAAAGCACTTTATACATTTTAAACACTTTACAAAATCGTTGTAATGAAATGTATTGCAGTGCCTGCCTTTGGCAAATGAGGATTCGAGCAAAAGAGAAATCCTGATTTTCAATATTCATGAAGTCCGAAGATAACCGCCAAGTGCCCGCCACCAAACACCCAGCCCCTAGAAATCCTACGCCACGAGCAAAAACGACATTCAGACCCCATCGCCCTGAAATTAGTTGGTCGTGGCCTCTGGCGTCCGGCCCCTCACCCCGGGGATCAGGTCCGCTCCAATATTCGCAATATCCACAAATTCACATATCCATAATATCCACAAAAAATCCAATATCCACACATCCACATATCCATATACCCACATATTCACATATCCACAATCAATATAAACAAAAAACACACAACCGAGGTTCCAGCTAACGAAGGCAACAACCAACACCCTGCACCAAGAACCCCACAAGGGATGCCAAGAAATCCCAGGAAAGGTCTGGACTCTAAAGACCTAAAGAGCAACAACGAGCGACGACCACCTCGCAAATCCGCCCTTACGGGTCCAGACCACATCCGGTCCAGACCCATATGGGCCCGCACCACCATGTACCCAAACCCCCAGCGTGGCAACCCCCAAATTTCGGGGCGCCGGTGCGTGTGTATGCTTATCCTTGCGACTCCTTTGGCACCCCGTAGCCACAGGAGACTGCACTATGTACCCACGGCGGGGATCAAAGGATTCAGCACACACTTCGGGACACTCATCATCCGGATTCTCCGGAGCTCACTAGTGAAGAATGGGACCCCCTAAGCCTCGCTGAGCCACCCGAGCCCCTCTGCATCAGCACCGCCGGTGCGTGTGTGTGTGTGTGAATGCCGAGCTTTGCACCAATATCCAAATGGGCAATGTCCGTCTATGCCTCCTAAAGAGATGCTCCTTGCACCCATATAACTTACATATATGCTCCAAACAACCACTATTGGATGGGAAAGCTGCCGAAGACCTGGACAAAATGTGCTCCACTATTCCTAGATAAAGCTCCTAGAAGAACATGAGGGGAACTGCACGAAGTACTCAGACATGCGATGGCGATTAAAAAATCAGAAACACTACTATATATGCAATAGTAATGAAACGGATCGCTCACAGAATCATCACATGGACTGGGCACGTTGGCATATCACGTATGCACGAGCATCTGAAGCGCCTAACGTGCTAAAAGAATTTCGCAACACGGGATTGGAGTTGTAAACAGTCAACACTAGCTACATAGCATATAAGTATTGAGTGAAAACAAAATGAGTGTGGTGCGAGCTATTATGCGACCGGTGTGCAGGCACGCGGTAGGGGATATCCCCGAATCCCCCGCTCCGGTGCATAAGGATCACGGGAATTGCATCATTGACTACCTTCTTGCAGTAATCGTGATCGGCTTGCCTCCGTGCGCCACAAACTTGTCGACGTGCCAAACAAGTGAAAGGATGGAGGTGATGTTCGAGATTGACTTTCTTCATTCCGAGCATATGCTTGTTGACTATGATAGTGGGATGACACTTGTTCAATTGTAGTGGCTGCAGCACTAGCCGCTGGTTGCATGGCAAAGCACACCACAAAGAAGATTCGCTGGAGCAATTGCTTGACACATTGTGCGGACCAACCTGTTTAACACCACCACACTTTTCGATGAGCCGCCTCAGCGTGCCACCCTGGTGTAGGCCGCGGGGTCCAACGGTCTTTAGAAATGTAGCTCAACTGATTTTTTTACTACTAAAATTCAAAATTTCGAGCGATGTCAACGGCACAAATGAAGATTTCTGCGACGACACAGGTAAGCAAAAGGTGAGGTTGTGTAGTGAGTCGTGTTTTCCGCCGTATTTTGCAGTGCACGAAAAGCCGCAATTCACTATATTCACTCTATTCACTTCTACTCACGAAGCGACACCGCCGCGTTTTACTGAAGCCGCTCTACGGCAAGACACCCGAAAAGGAACCGAAAAGCATACTGGAAAGTACAGAGTAGGGAGGTGGGACTCCTCAAAAAATCCCGGGAGGTGGGTCTCCTCAAAAACCCATCAGGAGTTACAAGAAGCGAATCAGAGACTCACCGCCGAAAGGAGGTGGGACTCCTCAAAAAATCCTAGGAGGCGGGCCTCCTTAAAAACCCGCCAAGAGAGACAATGCACAAAACGGGAAATACACGGATACAGGAGGTGGGACTCCTCAAAAACTCCTGGGAGGTGGGTCTCCCTAAAAATCCCCACTGTTCAAAAGCTAGAAGTCGACGAAAGAAGAAAAATAAAGGGAGGCTCCTCAGCCCCATCTCACGAAAAGGAAATATTCGCCAGAGAATGGAGGAAACTAGTAGTTTCAATCGCCTTGAAAACGAGAAAAAAGCAGGTGAAAGTACATCCTACGCCGTGGCCCCCACCATCACTCCCAGAAAGTGCGCTGACAAATCTGAGTGCATTTGTGCGTCGAACCTGTTGGAGCATCGAAGGTCCAAAAATAACCCGAAAGGCAACAGACATGGGCAGAGAGTTCACTCGAGCTGAGGTCGAGCACGTGAGAAAGCTGCGGAAGATAAGTCACGCCCCGCAATCCACGAGCGACCGCAGTGAAAGAAGTAAGACTAGACAATCAACAAAAACGGGAGGGGGACTAACAAATAAGGGCAAGGGGGAAATTCGCAGGAGAATGCAAAAAAGAGTAAAGCATATGGCTGAGTGGGACATCACGGAAGGAGGGCATAGTGAGCATCCTGCGCGACAGAAGAGGCGGGAGCAGCGACAGAGAGGAAGAAAAAAGGCGGGAGGGGACGAAGGAAAAAAGGCAGATCCTGAGGACCGCAGAACCGTTGTGCTGAGAACATCATACCCCGCTAGTATTTGGCGATCCCCTGCTAGAAGTGTTGTGTCTGAGAAGAATAAGGTGCGCACAGAAATAGAAAGGAAAATAGATATTTTATTCCCGCACACCCTGCGAAATCTGGGAAAAATAACCTGTGTGCACCTGATCTGTCCACGGGGAAGGAGTGCATCTGTCATAAAAAGTGCAGGCATCTCGCAGAAAATAAGACCAAAAAGTGCTCCTGAAAAAGAAATAAAAGTGGTTCACATCCTGCGGCTGCGGGTAACACTGGACGGCTCCCAACAACATATAGCAAAAATAATCTGCAGGCCCCCGATCTGCCCACGAGAAGAGATACCTGCATCGAGGCACCAGTCCTTCATCTCTGTATGGGTACCCCTTAACAACATCCTGTGTAGGATATGCCCCGTGGGCCGAGAATACTACCCATCCCCCCGTGAAAATAAAGTGCCCATCACCACGACACACACCAAGCTGATAAGTGTCCCGTGCGCACACATCCCACTTGCAGAGACCCGGTGCAAAATACCCATAGATAAAAGGGTAAGACTAGATGCGCCGGAGGTTCACGGAACATGACAGAGTCATCGCGACTGTCATGTGACGGAATCACAGGTTCGATGAGACACAGCCGGCGAACCGGTTTTTTAATTCATTTCTTCTGATTTCATGCCAAGCCCATTGATCACGCGATTTGCTATGACACTATTTTCGTACTTAACTCTACAGTACTCTAATGTTTAACTATCATTGGTTAACTATGACTAACTTTGACTATCTGTCATATTTGATATTAAATTATGACAGGGGTGTCAGCGGGGGTCTGTAAGGGCCGCCAGGGGGTCTGAAAATCAGTTTTGGCCGTTTTAATCGGCCGTGGAGGCCCCCCTATCGTGACCCCCCTAATTTTTGTGTGAATTCAGGGTTTAGGGTTTAGGTTTGGCAGAATTATATCAGAATTATGTCAGAATTACGTCAGAATGTGTCATAGTGGCGGCTACGCCGCCGCCGGTGCCGGTGACTGTGGAATTTGAATATGTCTTATGTGTTAAATATGGGCGTGCTATAAGAAACGGCGCGGCCTTAAATTACTATATTTATATATACATATATTTTTTTCATTTAATAAAATTTAAAAAGGGAGGTGGGAGGTGGGAGGTTGCCGTTTTCAGAAAGTATTTTAGAAATTAAATAAATAATCTAATATATTTCATTTTCATTATAAAAAAGTTTTCAAACAGTAGCACCTCCCACCACCCAACCTCCCCTTTTTTTAAAAAAATAGATTTAATGAAAATGAAAAAATAAATTCGATAAAAATGAAAAGTAAATTCAATAAAAATGAAAAATAAATTCAAAAAATGAAAAATAAATTCAATAAAAATGAAAAATTAATATTAAAAATAATCGGTGTGCGGAATGGCGTAGTCTATTAATATATCTATCATTTTTTAACAAAAAAAAAGTAGAAAAGGGAGGTGGGAGGTGGAGGTTGGGTAATTTCAAAAAGTATTTTAGAATTCACATAAATATATCATTACATTATATTGTCATATGAAAAACTTTTCCGAAAAGTAGCACCGCCCACCGCCCAACCTCCCTTTTTATGAAAAATGGGAAAGTAAGAAGATGTAAGAAGATGTAAGTAAATGATAAGTAAATCACACACTAATGAT